>JAPYZD010004235.1:0-11594 GCA_030522725.1 Ichneumoninae sp. B BG-2022a
AAAGAAAAAAAAAAATAACCAAGTGGGGATCTCAGAGGGGAAGAAAAGAAAGGTTTCAGCGGTACCAAAAAAAAAAAAAAAAAAAAACCGTAAAAAATAAGAATTTCTTGGCGAACAAAAAAATGGATCGGGAATTCCTCACGATCGATCTTAAGGGTGCGAGAACAATTCCCACGTTCAAATATCAAAAATCCTATGAGTCGTTCAATTATTTAAAAATTTTGAAAGTTTGTCGATTCTTCTAAAACTTCGTTATTTTTTCGGTTTATATTTGTATATCAAAACTTACCGAAGCGACTTAAGTGGCTGCCTAGCTTCGCTCCAGATTCTTCGGAGCATGCATCTGCTGACGTCCAATCGCGCGAGACCGGGGCTCTGCAGGAAGGGTGTCACTTGGAGAGTTACCAGAGGATTGCCGGCGAGGCTGAGTCTCGAAAGCGATCGAGCGCCGGCGAACATCTTCGGTTCGAGGGCTTTTATCAAGTTGTCCGAGAGATCCAGTTCTCGAAGAGACGACAGCGGCCTGAAGAGGCCGACTGGCAGTCTCGTCAGATTGTTCCTCGCCAGATTCAGTCGAGTCAGTGCTGGCATGGCGTCGAAAGTTCCCTCCATTATGGTCTCGAGACCGCAGTTTGCGCACTCGAGCTGAAAGACGCTGAAAGTTGAACCAAAGGAACGATCAGCGAAGCTCCAAAAAAATGTTCAGTCGACCCGAGCATTTTTGTTATTTTCGCGTATTTTTTTGGTGAAAAAAGAAATCGATTTTTTAAAGAAAACGTGTTCAGAATGTTCCAAAAGGTCGTAAAATCATATATAGAAAACATGTCTGGGTTCGATGTATGCGTGTGGGTGTGAGGCAAAATTCAACTTAGTTTGAGCTAATATAGTTTGAACTTAAGAGCGCTCTTGAGAAGTTTCGCCCAAACTTCATTCCGTGCTTAAGATCAATCTCAAGGTCGACTTTGATTTCATGCTTAAGTCTGAGCGCTAATTCGATTGTAGTTCGAGTTCGATGTAAAGTCTGAACTCAAGTTCGAATTGAAGATCAAGTTCGAGTTTAAGATCAAACTTAAGCACGGAATTAAGTTCGGACTAATTTTCGATCTTAAAATTCAACCAGCTATAACTCAGGAACGGTTTTATCAATCGGGTTGAAATTTGGCACGCATGTAGAGCAGTTGGGAGCGTTTTTTTGCAGTTGACGCAATAATTGAAACATGCGTTAAAATTTTATAAGATTTTTTTTACCTGTAAGTCTCGTACTCATAGCCGATAGTCTTGAATACCGGAAGAACGTGAATTCCGGGATTGTTGTTCATGATAAGAACCTGCAGTCTCGGATTGGACCGGAGATGATGCTCGGTCAGATTGGCGATGTTGTTGTCGCTGATGTCGAGATGAGTCAACTGATCGAGGATCGAGAACGAGTGTTGATGAATCCTCTTTATGCCGTTCGAGGAAAGATACAATTTCTGCAGGGACGGCGCGCCAGCAAGATCGTCCTTGGTGATGAACTTTATTCTGTTGTGCGAAGCGTCAAGGCTCTCCAATTTCGAGGCTTGCTGCAGATTCAGCGACGTCAAGTTGTTTGCTAAAAAAAAATGATTAAAAAATAAATTTTAAAAAATGCAAGACGATGCAAAATAAAAATAAAAAAATCCAAATATGTCTCACAGGCAATGCGGAGAGTCTCGAGTCCCTTTCCGTCGAGGGCACCGGCGGGAATCTCGACGAGCAGATTGCCCGAGAGATCGAGTTCGACCAGGGAATCCATCGGCTCGAGAATAGATTTTTGAACGTTCCTCAGCCTGTTGTTCTTCAAATTAACGTAAGCGAGATTGGGCATTTTCGAGAAGGCGGCGCGTGGCAGACGAGTTATGCCGTTGTTGGAGAAATCCAATTCGGTAACGCTCGGGGCGTTGAGAACGTAGTCAGTGGCGAACTTTGAGCCGGCTGGGCCGAGTGGCTGACCGGAAATCGTCAAGAGGCTCAGCTGAGTGTTGTTCTGGAAGTAGTCGGGATCCACGTCGATGAGGGCGGTTCTCGTCAGGTTCACGGCGAACAGATAATCGATTCCGTCGAAGGCGGTTCTGTCGAGGACGGCGATTCTCGTGTCGACGATCGTGACGGACTCCAGCTGTTGAAGACCGCGGGCTCGAAGGGCGTGAGGCCCAAGATTTATCTCGCCGGCGTTCTCGATCATCAGACGCGCGATTCCCGGTCCAAAGTTCTGCTTGTCGATGAGCTTGCTGCATCTGAAAATTCCAAGAACGATGTCGCATTTAAGGATTTAGCCATGGTAAAATTTCGATTAAAAAAAAATAGTTTATAGTGTTAAGAATATTCTGTTAAATTTTTAGCAGTATTTTATTAAAAATTAGCAATTAACTTTGAGCGCGTTTTTCTCAAAACGTGATTTTCAAGATCGGTGTCCCTGATGTCTCAAAAATGGATCGACGGATTTTTATGAAAATTTGTGCAGATTTACTTCAATAGATTCTTTAGTTCTTGACGGTCTCATATTTAAAAAAAATAACAACAAATAATTTTGGAAAATGATTCGGTGTTCAAAAATGAGTAAAAACCGACTTTTTTTTTTAAATGTCCATCATTTTGTCAATTTTTAAAAATGTACTGATTCCCCTTGTCAAGGACCGCGTTTTATGTAATTTGTTAAGAAACAATTAACATTTTTTATGATTCTGATAAAATGACTAGTTGAACTCAGGGACACCGCAAACGAAAAAAAAAATCTTTACACACATCGATAAAAAAATACAACATAATAATAAAACTAAATGTCCTTCAATTTACCGAGGAGAAAAATGACATTTTAAAAAAAAAAAAATTGCGTTTTATTCTAAAAGAAATTTACTTTGCTGTCGTCGCAGCGGCGTATTGCCCGGAGCATCTGCAATAATCCGGGCACTCGGTCATAATCTCCTCCTCGTCGGATATGTCGTCCTCGTCCTCGTCGTCGTCTTCATCGTCGTACTCGACGTCGGCATCCTCGTCATCGCCGTCCTCGTCGCTGTCCTCGTTAGTTTCCTCGTCGAAGGTCAGCTCGGTCTCGGCCTGTTTGAGGGCCTTCAACGCGCGATCTTCGTCCAGTTCGCCATGGGCCTTGATCCCATCGTCGTCGATGCTGTTTGGCACGACGGATATCTTGACTCGCGGCTTGGCGGTCGTCGGGACGCGAGGTCTTGTCTTCTGGGCCTCGGCTTTGATGGCTTTTGCCAATTCCTCTTGGATCTGCTTTGAAATCGGGTTATAAATTAAACATTAGATATTGAACATAATTTTTTTTTATATTAGGTGCGATCAGAGCCGGGCAAATACACTAAGTACTTAAAGTGCGTATTGAAGTGCGCAGTACTCAGAACTTCAGTAATTTAGTTCTGCCAGTACTCAATACGTCAGTACTCAAGGACTTCCCAGCGTTCAGTCCTTCCAGTACATATTCTGATAAAAAAAGTACGGTTGACTCAACTAAAGATTCGGGCAGGGGCGTTCAAATAAATATTTTGTTGGTCGAACAAAATATTTTAATGGCTCAAAAATATTTTAATGGCTCAAAAATATTTTAAAGGCTCAAAAATATTTTAAAGGCTCAAAAATATTTTAAAGGCTCAAAAATATTTTGAAGGGTCAAAAATATTTTAAAGGGTCAAAAATATTTTAAAGGGTCAAAAATATTTTAAAGTGTCAAAAATATTTTAAAGGCTCAAAAATATTTTAATGGCTCAAAAATATTTTAATGGCTCGAAAATATTTTAATGGCTCAAAAATATTACCGATTTTTTAGCTGTACTACCGAAATATTTATTTGAACGTCTCTGCCCGAATTTTCAGTTGATTCAACCGTATTTTTTTATCAGTGTAATACTTCAATGTGTACTTCGAGTACTTGGCGTTTTTGCCCAGCTCCGGATGCGATAGCAAGGAAGCTGTTCGGAGCTCACTTTAT
The DNA here is from genome assembly GCA_030522725.1 of Ichneumoninae sp. B BG-2022a. Lineage (NCBI taxonomy): Eukaryota > Metazoa > Arthropoda > Insecta > Hymenoptera > Ichneumonidae > Ichneumoninae sp. B BG-2022a. Next base: position 3,968 of record JAPYZD010004235.1, read on the forward strand.
CCGTCGAAGCGTCCTCGTCCAACGATCGAATTTCCTGCAAGAGTATGTCCTTGGGATTGGCGAACGGGCGTCCAAGTTCGACGGCGAGCTGTTCCTCCTTCGCGATTCCCGGACGCGCTGTACTCGGCGATGCTTTGCGCGTAACTTCCGTAGTCGCGATCCTGGCAAGGTGTTCCTCGAGCTTTTCCTTAAATTCGGTGGTCGGATTGGTCTGCGTCGTCGCCCCCGCTTGAACCGTGGCGAACGCGAACGTCACCAGCAGCAGAGCTGCCCGACCCTTCATCGTGCCTCGCTTATCTTCAATTTGAAAAACAAAAAAAAAATATATTAAAAAATATCCCATCAACAAACAGCCCGAAAGGTTGCACAGCGGCAAAAACAATGTTTATTTATTTACGATTCATATATGGTTTATTTATTATTTATGTTTATTTATAGTGGTATTTTTATATACAAGAGTTATTTAGTGTACGCGATTGCTCACAACAACAAGGTGCAACGTTTCTAAAGTTAAAATCTGATTCAATAACGGCTTAGGGGAGCGTGGGGCAAAATGGGACCTTGAGGGCAAAACTCAATTTTCCAATAATTTTTGGATGCCCCATTTTGTCCCAGCGACAGATTAGGATTTTCAACTCCGTTTTGCCCCACCGACCATTTTCGCCACTATCCAAAAGTTATTGGAAAATTGCGTTTTCTCTCATTATCCCGGTGCCATTTTGCCCCGCTCTCCCCTATAGTCTCGGAATTAAAAAAAGATCCGTCCTGAAACACTTTGCGGAAAACACTGGATATCTGGTTTATGTTTACAAGCTTAGTCAATGTTGTTGAATGCGCAAACTGCACGTTTAACAACCTTGTGAAATTAACAGAAAAAAAAATTATTAAATGTCCAATGTGTTTTTTTTCCCGCGGCCCTCGAGTCAAGTGTAATCCAGAGCGCGATCGTCCCACGTAACCGAATATCGGTTCTTGAATTACAAAATCCGTAAAAAAAAGATCCGCGTTCGGACCGGAAGTGCGGCTCGGTCGGCTGAAAAGACGCGAAGCAGGAAGTCTGGTCGCTCACGTGAGGAAGAGACTTTACCTCCAAAACAAACGCAAAAATAAAAATAACAACTAAAAAAAAAGATTGCTCAAGCGCCTCTTCAGCGTCGCGAGCGCGCACCTCGTCTCGGACTTGTCGCGCGCGGCACTGTAGAAACTCGCGAGGAAAGAACTCACTCGAGCACCGAGGAGACGCGACGACGATGTGAGTAAACTCGCGTAAGCGCAGAGACGGCGGATCGAGAGTGAAGCGAGAAAGAGAGATGGTAGCAAGATTTGTACAATGCACTGCAGTGGAAGCCGGCGAACTGCGCTGCGAGTTGAATTTCTCCGCTCTTCTCCGGCTCGCACCTTGTTTACACTGGCGAACTCGGGCGAGAGACTCACACTGGTGGTACACACGTCGTGCCGGATACGCGAGATAACTCTCCGAAGCTTTCGGAGCGAATGGGAGACGTGCAAACCGCGGCTCTGGTGTCCTCCGTACGGAATACACACTGACGGGTTGTGTTATAGCAGCAGAACATACTAGCGCGAGCAAGCGAGCGTATGAATGTCAGCGCGTGAGTTCGGGACCGGAGTAGGGGCCGAAGGGGGCAAAACGGACCATTTTTTTTACCATTACAGCTCTCGAATGCCGTGACTGATGAGAATAGTTATTGGTATGGCAAGGGCGTAGAAAGGGAGTTCTTGATGAGTGCACTTTAAAAAAAGTGCTCGCCGGCTGCCGAAGAAAAGTGTTTGTTTCAATTCTACTTTTAATTCTTACAATTCCATATGATATTGAAACAACGTCCGCAAAACTGTCAAGGCGACATGTTATCGTTTCAATCCGGTATGACATTGTACGAATTGAAAGTTGAATCGAAAAGACATTTTTTTTTTGGCAGCCCACAAGCAAATTTTACTTGAATCATTGATATTTTTTTTTCAGTGTGTCAATCTTGTGTCATTCTACGCGCATGCCATTAACAAAATTTGTTCTTAACTTAACTTTCCGTTTCCGTCAAGTGTGCATACAAAGGCGCTTTTCTGCACTGGTACGGTAAAAAGACCATATTGCGTTTGTACGCATGCGCAGTATTTTTTCCGCACACGATGCAAGACGTGCCTTTCCGTACACACTTAGCGGGAACGTAAAGCGGGATTTTACGTGCACGTGTTAGGAAAGATATATTTCTGTGATGTGCTGCGCCTTCGGAGCGGTCTAATTTCATAATCCTCTTCTTTGGTTTTTAATAAAGAGACTCACTTTACGTTTCGAACCTGGTCAGGGCCCTCCCCAGAACGATGTTTATTTTATCCATAGTTAAATTTCAACACGGACATGTCAATGTCTTTCTAACCTCTGTTACTTAAGCTATGTCTTAGAGTTCTTATTTTTTCCTTATATTACCTGTTTCTTTTCGTTACGATTATTTCTTTCTTATTGGGTGTTATTCTTCGTGTGCGCTCCTCTGTGATATGTTCGATTCAAAGGAGCACAAAGAATAGCAATAGAATAGAATAAGAAAGCAATAAGCGCAATAAAAAGAAACAACTAATATAAGGAAAAGATAAGAATGATAAGACATAGCTTAAGCAATATAGAAATATATAGAAATATAATTAAGTTAGAAATACATTGACATGTATCCGTTTTGAAATTCGCCTATAGACAAAATAATTATAGCTCCGAAGAGGGCCCTAACCAGGGTCGAAACGTAAAATGCATCTCTTGATTAAAAACCAAAGAAGAGGATTACGGAATTAGACCGTTCCAAAGCCGCAGCACATCAAAGAAATTTTACCAGAAGTTTTTACCAATTTTTTATCTTTCTCTGAGCAGAAAAATGACCGATGTCGAATGGCGGGCCGTTTTGCCCCGTAGGAAACCTCGCGCGAGCTGACGTCGCGAGCAGCAGGAGAGACAGTGGGAATGAGAGTGATAAAAAAAGAAAACACATCGATGATGAAAGATAGAGAGGCAATAAAGAAACGGGACGAGAATGAAATAAAGAATTGAGATGACGAATGTCCAACAGCGGCAGCAGCTTTCTATGCTTAACGTGTTGATTCGCCGTGCCTATATGAGCATCATGCGAGCCACTGAGACTCGCGGCAGATGCTGCTCGACGACCGACCACGAGCGAGCGATGATTAAGCCGATACGCGCAGCTGAGAAACAGAACGGCCTAACGTCGTTCGATTTATTTTTTATTCTCGGTAATAAAACAATGGTATTGAAAATTTCTCACGATTGACTGTTCGCAGGGATCTTCCGATAGTGCAAAAAAATCACCGGATCCGGATGTCCAAACATTGTCGTCGGAGTTCGATTTTTGTTCAATACAATTTTTTCATATTTTCTACTTTTAGATTAAGTGAAACTTCTCTTACAATTTTTTACACACGGTTTTGGGAATTTTTCCTCACGTTCGGAACACCCTCAAGAATAAACTATAGTGGGGGTTTATTCGATAAATTATTTTTATCACCAAGAAAAAAAATGGATACATTTTTTTTCCAGAAATCGACGGACTTGACGAGTGAAAACGCGTGAGATACGCCCTTCCGTTACTCAGCGGTCGATATAAAGCGGGGACGGAAAGCGCGGGGCGCAGTGAGACAGAAAACTACGAGAGCTCCGAACGGTCGAGAGAGGAGAAAATAGAATCGGTGTTTATACAATGCGAAGGTGTGCCCGCTCATGGTTCATCGCGTCATCGAAGCGACTCGCGAGAAATGATTGGAATTTTCGTCTACCGGCTAAGAAGTATTCTCAATCGAGATACGAGATTCGCATCTGAAGGAAAAAAATATAAAAAAGAAACAAAAAGATTTTCCTCGTTTATCATTCATCCTGTATCGTCGAACGGAAAAACGTGCGCAGAGATAAGACGGAGACGTTTCTCACTCCAGGATAAATTTTTCTTTTATTTTTCTTTTTATGTGTATCGGTGGAAGAGGTCGCAATTCAACGAGTTTATGCATGCGACATCAACTGGGATAAGTCTGGGTGACATTGCTACATGGGTGATATGGCTAGCCCTACACAGTAAAAAATAATTTCGCAAAATTGGAATACGAGGTTTCCTAAAAATTATTTCCTCAAATGAGTGACAAACTCTTTTGTTCACGTTTGAATGTACAAACCTTTCCATTTATTTCCCATGTCATTAACTATTTTAGTTTGTACTTCTGATTGTAAAACTAGCGCCAGATAATACGATCGAAAAATTAGCAAATAAAACAATTTGGACGTTTGTGGACAACAAATTGTTGTAAAAAGTACACATTTTTTTGACTATGCAATATCTTGAATCTTTTAACGTAAAAACTGAATGGCGCTGCCGTTTGCACAGTTTTCAGTATTTGTGGAAAAATATGATTGCACCGAAAATTATAAGATTTTATGTGCAAGGGTCAGTATGTGCTCTTTACGAGTTCTGATCCGGTCTCATCCGGCTCGAGTTCGAGTGTTACGTTATTATTAAATTTTTTGCTCATTTTCCGATTTGTATCCGATTTTTATGCAGTTTATTGATCAGTGTCTGTTTATTCTTTTTATTCTTTTACCATTACTTTGTCTTCGCTGTTTTTGTCTTATTTTCTTTACATTATTTTTCAACATTAAACCTTTAATTTTCATTGGTTTAAAAAGGCATAGCCATATCAACCCGACTTATGCTACACAGAATCCAGTAATGTAGGAAGGTTGTCGAGAGACAAGCCGGAGAGCAGTCTGTCTGCCGCTCGGCACCTGGTCGAGGCTGAGCATGAGCCGAGTGCATGCACGCGTCGCATTTAGTAGTGACAGTGCGTAGTGGACGGACACGCCGGTCTTTGGGATGTGCTTTAGCCGTTCCGCAACTGTAGCGGCGCGCCCGCCGCAGCCGGAGCCGAGCTACAGTGGAACCTCGTTGAATGCAGCCCGGATTAAATTTTCGAGCCTGCAAACCGCGAGTTGGAGCTAAATAGGCCGGCCCGTTGGCTCGGAAGAGGCGCGAAGAGAAAAACAAAATGCTTGGAAGGAATGGAGCATTTATCGGGGTTTTACTGTACGCACGCAAGTGGATTTAATTCCGTTTCGCGTGCGTCCTTTGGCGCCTGAGTTTCGACGAATTTACTCGTTGGGTCACGTGACCGCGCGCGTTTCATTCAATCACCGAGTATGTAACGCGCTCAATGTGACGCAACGGTCATTATAATGATTATTATTACTATGCGTATACGCAATGACCTACCTTGCTATTTAAATATAAACGAGGTAGCTCGTGCTCAATTCTCCGCTTGATCCGTACCAGTCGGATTGCGAACTGAGTTTATCGCTGTTTAACGCTTGAGAATTATCGAAGAATAATTGTTGGAAATTCTCGACTCTATAAACGGCTTCGCGGATAAGATTCTGGAACGGACATTTTTTTAAAAGACACTAATAAAAAATTTAAAAACAGTTTACTGAATGGAGTTTGGATGTACGGAGTAAAGAATTTGCTTCGATGCATTCGAAAATAATGTTTGGTCCATGCATTTTTTATTGTTTAATTTGATTGCTCCGTATCAGTCGGATTGCAAATTGCGTTTATCGTTGTTCAACGCTTGAAAATGAGGGCGTTGAAAATTCTCGGCTCTACGAACGGTTTCGCGGATGAGATTCGGAAAGGCACATTTTGTAAACCATTCGAAAAAAAATACAATCATTTACCGAATAGAATTCGCACGTACGGAGCGAAGAATTTGCTTCAACGCATTCGAAATCAATTTTTTGTCAATTAATATTTGTATCATTCAATTTATCGCTAGTAGATTTCCCATAATTGGCACACAATCGGAAAGGAACATAGTAAAAAAAAAAAATCGCGTGCCTGATCGTATTACGCGATTGTCTAATTGAACCGTTGACGCTGCCGAGTGACTGACTGAGCGACAGAGTCACGCGATTATCGATATTCCAAAGCAAAAAAAAAATCCATCAATCTATCCAACAACACACTGATAAAAAAGTATAGTCGAATCAACGAAGATTAACGGACGTTCAAATAAATATTTAGTTGGTCGAACAAAATATTTTAATGACTCAACAATATTTTGGTGAAATCACCCAACAAATTGTTGAACTAACAATTTTTTTAGCTGTAACCAACAAAATATTTAATTTAACGTCCCTGCCCGAATCTTAGTTGATTCAACCGTATTTTTTTGTATCAGTGCAGGCTCTCTGGCGTCAAAACCTGTTGCTCTATTTCCCTGCTCTAGTATTAATATCATGAAAAAAATAGTTATCGCAGGCCTCGGTATTTCCCTGTCGATGTGGCATTGAGCGAGCCGCGGGAGTGCGCCGCGTTGCTGCGACAACGCGATTTTTTTTTTCCATTATCGCTGCCGCTGACAGTTATCGGCGCGGTATGACAAATGTGTTGCGGCTGTCGCTGCCGTGCGTTTTATCGTTGGCCGGATTTTCTTATCGAAAATCTATCGACCCGACGGAGTTCGCGTTCGAAAAAATTGTACGCATCCAGCGTCCGGCGTTCCGACGTGTCTTGCGGGCCAGCGGCGCGATAATTTTTGCACTTGACAAACTGCACAAACCGCGAAAGGGGAAGAAGCTCGTTTTAGCCGCTCGGCTATGCGTAATCGCGATGCAATTTATTAGCAGCGCCGGCCGCGACACGCGCCGCTTCTCGCTAATCATAATTAGCGATAAATTATCTCACATCGCAGTGAGCTCGCGCTGGCCTATCGTTGTTGCTACAATATCGCGCACTTTATGCCGTCGCCGTTCATCGGTCGCGATTGCTCGCGGAAAATAAAAAGAACGAAAGGTAAATGCAGTACGCGGGCGCACAGATTATTCTACGCGCATACCGTACATAAATTCATCCGGTAGACTGCAGACTCTGTGTACCTTGCAGAACTATTTGTAAGATTTTTTTCATGTTTTTTTTCGACCAGATAGCAAAGAATCCTCGAGTTCTTGTTTGCCGATCGAGGGATCTTGGAGTTTGCGCTCGCAATCGTCGTTTAATGCAACGCCGGTCGCGAGGCCGAGCGTGAAAACCAATATTGTTCGAACGGAGATGGAAGTGAGGGAAAAATATATTTTTAAAAAATTTAGTAAACGAGTCGTCGCAGAGCCAGAGGCAGTGCAATGCCTCGCATTGTTTCGACTCGTAGAGCAGGAGCGCGTTAGCAGATTTACGACGGGCGCTGTCAGACCTGGCTCGTACACTGCTGTTCATGAATGTCTGGGTTTCTGATTTTTTTATCTTCCTGGATATCTTGCTCTATGTCTTAATGGGGTCGAAGATACCATTCAGCAAGAAAATTCGGCAAGAAAATACGGCAAAAAAATTCGGCAAGAAAATTCGGCAAGAAAATTCGGCAAGAAAATTCGGCAAGAAAATACAGCATAAAAATTCAGCAAGAAAATTCAGCAAGAAAATTCAGCCAGAAAATTCAGCAAGAAAATTCGGCAAGAAAATTCAGCAAGAAAATTCAACAAGAAAATTCAGCAAGAAAATTCAGCAAGAAAATTCAGCAAGAAAATTCAGCAAGAAAATTCAGCAAGAAAATTCAGCAAGAAAATTCAGCAAGAAAA
>JAPYZD010004236.1:0-18532 GCA_030522725.1 Ichneumoninae sp. B BG-2022a
AATTTGCACATGATTTTTCTATACTTTTTGTTGTGAAAATTGTATTTTAATTATAGCTTCCTCTATGAGGAAGCCAAAATGGAACAACGGAATTTTTTTACAACTTTTTGGAATTATTATTATAGAAAATCAATATTTTCAGTACCTTTCATATGATTGACTTTTTTTTAGATTTTTGTCCCATCGAGAAGTGTTCGCAATCCCTCTCTCAATTCTCTCTGAACTCACGTGGGCTCAGGGTGTCCGCAAGTACAACATTAATTGTCAACATTTTTTTTTAACGCGAGTGTTCGAAGGACTGGTCGGGTTTATACACACAGTTAGTACAACGTGTCACGAAATTTCAGTTTTTTTTTAATTGAAAAATATCAATTAACAACAGACTCATGAACACTTAAGGAGGGAGTCTCGCTGCGCGCTGACTTCGCATAAGTTTGACAACAATAAGAGAAAATTGCAAGTACTTCTTGATGGTGTAAAAATCTGAAAAAATCAAGTACTTCTTGATGGTGTAAAAATCTGAAAAAATCATGTATACTAAAGGTACTGAGAAGATTAATTTTGTATAATAATAATTGCAAAATATTATTAACAAATTCATCAAAAAATTAAATGCTTAACAAATTTACCCGGCAATAAAACTTTTTTTTAATGAAAATGATTCGTTTATTTTTCTGAATACTTATGAATTTTTTCAGATTTTTAAGTAATCGTTGATCGTTGGAGACAGTTGCAATTTGGAGACATCGTTGGTTACACCATTTTCTATCTAATGACCGAATGATTTACAAAAATGTCTGTTTATTTGTTAATAACAAACAATTATGGTAGTTTTTTCTTTCCGTGGAAAAAACGACCTTAATCCGCTTTTATTTGAATCCGCCCTACGTTCATCCTCAAAAGATCTTAGAGAACCTTCTCGACCACCACAGCGTTCTCGGTTACCGAATCGAGAGTCGAAGTTCTCGATCCGGTATTTAATCGCTCGAGGGCTATGATTCAGTTCTAAGATTTTTTATTTGGACGTTTTTTCTGCAAGAACTTGATAACCATGGACAAAATAAATACAGGGATCGTTGAAGGGTCGACGCACCAGTGAATACTTTTCCACTCGACTCCTTGATTAGTGATTGTAAAGTACCAAAGATGAATACCTGAAACGGGAAAATATTTTTTTTAGGTATCAAAAGAGAATACCGAAAAAAATGGTTTCCTCCCATCATACTTTGAATCTCGTAACGCAGCATCTCTGCACCCATAAAAATAATTTATTCGACGATCACCGTTTATTTGATTTCAGGAAAATATTTATTTGCTCTAAATAAATATTCATTTCATTTAAGTGACTATTTACTTAATTTAAATAAATATTTATTTAAATCAAATAAATATTTTTCTTAAACCAAATAAACGGTGGCCGTCAAATAAATGATTTTTCTGGGTGTGTACCGTCCGGTACAACTTTTATTTTAATCCGGTCCGCGTTTGTTCCCCTCATCCATTAATCCTGGAAGGATCTTAAAGAACCCTCTCGACCGCCCCAGCGAGCTCGGCTACCGAATCGAGAGTCGAACCTCCACGCGATCGGTATTTAATCGCCATCCCTAAAATCCAGCCAATCGATGCGAGAAAAGGAAAAAAACAAGGTCGGGAAAGAATTTAAAGGAGATCGTCGAAGGAATGAATAACGAATGGAAAGGAAAAAGGAACACGAGACGAAGCCCGAGAAGACGAGGGCGCGTAATAATAATCTGCGGCGCCCAATGAAAGTTGACCGTTTGCGAATAACGATGGGAGAGCTCCGGGTGGCTCTCCGGTACACTCGACAGCTTTCAACGAGCGGGAAAACTGAGCGAGGGAGATAGAGACGAACACGCAGGACGGATAAAATGAAAGGGAAGGGAGTTCTGCCGGCGAGCGAGCGCGGGATTCTCGTAGTTCGTCGCGCTCGTTCGGAACAGCCGCGGAGAGAGGAGAGCAGAGGCGAACGGATGCGCGACTTGCGGAGGGTGCGCCGTGGAAGAGATTGAACGGGGAAGAGTGGTCCGACGGGAGAGGGGGAGGGGGGGGGGGTAGACTGAACGAACAAGCGTGGAAGGGAGTCGGTTGGAAACCCTTATCGAAATCGTAATTCACCCGACGTTCTACGGAGACCCCCTAACCTATTAACATCCATATCACAATAACAGATGTATATACAACGGCGTATGTGCGTCTGGCTTCGCTTCCCATCGTATATAGATTTCACCGTACTATACTCTCCGTTACTCACCGGGCCGCCGCCGGTCAACCCTCCCGTTTATACCTCACCTACCTCAACCGGGATACAACACAGATATTTCATAACTGTCCGTGGAGACAAGCCATTCATCACGAATTTTAACATCTTCGTTGGGGAAGAGTTTTCTTTTTTTTTATGGTTCAATTATATAAACGACGAGGAGGAATTGAACTCTTTGGGCACTTTTGACGTTGGCATTTTTTTTTTTTTTTATAGGGTTTGAGAGTTTTTCAAAATATGTGAAAAAGTCACTGTTTTGGAAATTTTGTTCTTTAAAGTTTTTGGGAATGGATTTAATTTTTGTTTTAATCGAATTTCATTTATCTAAACTGCGAGATGGAATTTAACCCTATAAGAAAATAAAGTGATTTTTTTATAGGGCTCAGAAGTTTGTCGACATATATGAAAAAGTCACTCTTTGAAAATGCTGTTCTGTAAACATTTTTACGACCGAATTAGATTTATGTTTTAATCAAATTTTAATTATCTAAACGACGAAAAGGAATCTAACCCTTTGAGCAACTTTCCCAATGAAACAATAAATTAATGATTTTAGTATAGGGCTCAAAAGTTTCTCGAAATATGTGAAAAAGTCACCCTTTGAAAATTCTGTTCTTTAAATATTTTTACGATCTAATTTAATTTTTGTTTTAATCAGAATGCGGTTGAAAAAAAAAGTCTTTCGAAAGTGAAATTAATTTTTTCCCGGAATTGACTCTAAATCTAAGAAGGCATCTATTAAATAGCCGTTGTCGGCAACGTAGCAGATGTGACAGAAAAATATTTAATTTCTTAATGTTTTTGTTTCTCATAATTCTATCGATTTTATCAGAGATTCTTTTTCCATCAGAATTAGCGGCCGTCCTGTTATAGCGTAGCTATACCATTATCGCAAACGAAAGTTTTCTTTTTCCACAATTGGATCGAAATTGAAGATATTTTATTGGAACCCGTTGTCTTCAACGCAGCAGGTGAAGCGCAACGATGTTTATTTTCTTAATTTTTTTTGTTTCTCATAATTCTGCAGATTTTATCAGACATTATTGTTCCATCAGATCTAGCGGCCGTTCCGTTACAGCGTAGCTACACACACACACACACGGGAGGGGCGGGGGGGGGTTGGGGGGATTTTTTTCGCCTACCATCACTATAGCCGTGCTATTATCGAAAAAGATGTTTTTTTCCAGAAATGGATCGAAATCGAATAAAATGTTTATTGAATACCCGTTGTCAACATCGCAGCGGATGTGACGGAAAGATAGTGAACTTCTTATTTTTTTGTCTCCTCCCACCGATCATTTAAGAAAAATTACCATAGCACATAGTAATATGGGGAACCAGGGCGCCACCTATGGCAAAAAGTCTCAGATTTTCACAGAATTTGTACCATAATATCTACGAAAAATTCGTATAAATCTGAAACTTCCTACCACAGGTTGCCTCCTAGTTCCCCACTGCCATGCACGGGAAATAAAAATTGTTGGGATCCAAGAATTTTGTTACCATAACTCATTAACCTGCTTAACATAGGGACTACAAAATATTTTGCTGTGGCAGCAAATATTTTGCGTTAGGAGCCAAATATTTTTGCTTCTAAATATTATTGCTGCCACAATAAATTATTAACGATCTACATTTCGTTAGAAAAACAGAACCATTTTTCTCCATATACACAGTAAAAAATAATTTCGTAAAATCGGAATGCAAAATTTCGTAAAAATAATTTTTTTAGATAGGTGACAAACCTTATTATCCTTTTATTTCCCTTGTCATTGACAATTTTAGTTTCTACTTTTATTTGTTAAACCCGAAAACTAACAAATAAAAAATTATGGACATTTGTGGACAATAAGTTGCTGTAAAAAGTACACATTTTTTAACTGTGTGTGCTGTGGTAATATCTCGGAAGCGATATTGTCACATATCTGTGCATAATTCTACAGATTTTATCAAGGATTTTTTTTCCCCCAGACCCATCGATCGTCTATTTACCCTGCGTTTCCCCATCCACACGTCGCATCGCGATTAATCCCCCAATTCGACGAATCATCCGCGTCCAACGACCGCGATCTACCATTTATTTTTCCAATCAACAATTTAAAGATCGTAAACCGCGAGAGGCATGTAACATCCGAGAATCCTCGACTAACCACGGATTTTCGTGTAACCGAGTGGCAGCCTTGCACCGTGTTTCCCCGGAATAGGTGGAGGTAAAGGGCTAGATAGGTCCGCGGGCTCGGGGGCGGGGGCTCGGGGGGGTTGAAAGGGAAGCGAGAGCAATGTTTGCGAGGGTTCTCTCATCTACTCTCTCCCCGATCCCTCGGAAGGTAGAACCGAGAAAGATGCATGCACCCGAGAGACGGAGAGTAAGATAGACGTAGAACTGGTATAACCGAAGCTATATATAAACCAGTCCGGTGTATAGCTATACGGCAACACGGTGGTACACCGGGGTAGGTATAGCGAGCCGTAGAGAACGTCGAGCTAGCGTTACACAGACTCGGGAGGGCGAGGGTGGCGAGCGTATAGAGAGTAGATGTACGGAGAGGAATAGAGGTTGGACCAGGGGGGACGAAGGGGGTCGGGGGTGGCGGGGGGTGGCGGGGGGCGGCGGGGGGTGGTCCTCTCGCTGATTACGTCGCAGGATAGCCGGGGCGCGAGGACGGTGCGACGTGGTCGAGGTCGGTCTACTCTCAGCTCGCTGGAGCCAGAGCTACCTCTCCGTAGCGGTGGTTACGTTCGCCGTTGGTAGCGAGCAGGACGCGCGGGGTCGCGCTCCCGCGAATATATCCGCAATGTCCTACCAAACCCTCGTCTCTTGGCTGTTCTCTTGTTCTCTCTCGCGCGCTCAACCCCTCACACTATCCGGACGGTTCTCCGCCGTTTTCCCGCCGCCCCCACCCGCGGGTGGTGGTGCATGCATGCCTGCGCGACCGGATGCCTCGGGCCTCCACCGCTCTCTCCCAACGAGGCCTGGCCCTAAGCTAGACTACGACGACGACGACGACGACGACGACGACAACGACGACGACGACGACGACGACGACGACGACGACGACGACGACGACGACGACGACGACGACGACGACGACGACGACCACACGCCATGGGGATGGAAGGAGGGCTTCCACGATGTACGGGTGTACGAGACGACCAGCACTGTACGACAGCCTGCGCTGCTGCCGGTGGTGCTGCTGGTGGTGCTGCTGGCTTGCAGGATAGGATAGTAGCGCAGAGGGGGACGGAGGACAGGATAGAGCATCGGATAGGATAGGTGCGGAGGAGCGAGAATGGTATAGGATAGGAGAGAAGGTTCGAGCCAGGATAGGATAGGATAGGATGGTTCGTAGCCACCCTACACCACCCTCTTGGCCATCCTAGAATTCACCCTCGTACTACCCGTTCCAACTCCCCGTCTCCTCCGGCTCTTGCACCCTCGCTGTATATCCTCCGTCCCGCTCAACCTGTGTCCATCGGTCCTTTGGCTCCTCTATACTGTCCTTCTGTACCCTCCTAGGTATATTCGCGCCGGGATGTATAGGTATTCAACGCGCGGCCCTTCCGCGCATAGACGTCCTCTCCTCGTCGTGTAATGTATATAGGCACGGTGCTGTGTCGGGCATGTGTATATAACGCGCACACATAGCCGGGTCTCTTCCAACACCCACGGTTGAACCGAGAGAGGGTGGAGGTTAGTTAGGGGTGGTATATTGACGGTCGGCGTCGCGAGGACGTCTATACTTAGTGCCGGAGAAGCAACGCGTTTCCAAAGGCGTCGGCCATCCACTACGCTCCAGTCCTCCGGCACCCTTGGCCAAAGTCCTCCCTCCTCTTGGGAAGACTATTATAGCGTCCGATGCCCTCTCAGCCTCTCCGTGCCGCACCGAGGAGAAGCCAGGGTACGTCGTACGCACCGAGTGTTGGTAAGGCGCTCGCGCGGCTGTGGGTGTGGGTCTTAACCTCAGGAACCCCGAGCACCCATGCGATGCATACGCAATGGAAGCTACGACGCCGGTCGACGGTCCTCGATGGAATTGTTTAAAGGGCTCGCGTCGGCTCGATATCTCGCGGGATGGAAACTTTTTTTTAGGTGGGGTGTTTTTGGGTCGATTCGTTGTTTTGGGGATTTGGGCGCGGGGTTTGGGTACTATGTTAATTTTTTTGCTGCGCGATTGTGACACATGTTCTTTTGGTAATCATTGTCCGGAAATCTTATTCGTAGTTGTAGTAAATTTGTATAGGGTCAAAGTGGGGAATATGGCCCGGTACGTATATCATTGATTTACGTGTTAATCGAGGTGGGCCATATTCACCACTTTTACCCTATTATGATACTAGTGCGAAAAAACTTTTTCTGACGAGTGTGAGTTTGAGTCACGAGCCGGAGGCGAAGGTCGCAATGACACAAGTTAAGAAAACGTTTTTCGCACGAGTATCGTATCGAAGCGTGTGTAAACTGCCATTTTCGCAACGAATGTAATAATAGTACATTTCGATACGAGTGCAAAAAAACTTTTTCTGACGAGTGTGAGTTTGAAGCACGAGCCGAAGGCAAGTGTTGCAATCACAGGAGTTAAGAGAATGTTTTTCGTATCGTACAAAATTTTATTTCTTAAGGTCTGATATGAAGAACATTTACCAACGATGCAATGCCTTTTTGTACCTCCGACTGTCCGCCAGGGCAAAAAGACAGGAGTTATGCGTTTCACTGCGATCCACCGGCTCGGCACTTTCCGCAAGTGCCTATAAAAGTCGGAACGGCAAAAAATTACTTAACAGATTTTGGTATACTAAAACTTTATATCCTGATTCATGTTTGTGACGATACATTTGTGAGCGGAGGTATGAACTCAAGGTAATATACCATAATTGGAGAAATCCGGTTAAAAGTTCGCGGTGACATATCGCAAAATCACGTCGGCGATCCGCACTGCTACGTACAATCACAAATGATGCCGCATACTTCACGCTGCTGAGAAGCTCGGAATTGTTATTTATTTATAATCGAAACGTTTTTTATTTACTTTTTTTTACGTTATTACATCTATTATCTTACATACTAAACTTTATATATAAGGATAATCAAATACATTGACAAAGGGCCATCGACCTGAGTCCTTCAGATCGTGATTCTCTTTTGTTTTTTTAGGAAGGTCTTCTTTTCCTTACGTGGATTACGATTTAAAAATGGTTATAGTAATTATTCGATGATTCTATCTTGGTTTGTTGGCCATTAATTCTAATTGTTGGTAATTGCGTGTGTGAGAAACTTGTATTTGCACGTAATATGTGGTAATGGTTGCGTACATTTTTTGGGTAAATCATAATATCTTAAATGCCACTGAAGATATCTGAATGTCATCAAATTTCATCTTTGGAAAGTCTCTGTCAATGCACTGATTAAGGAAGAAAAAATCATTGTTCATTTGTAGAATTTTATTCATGAGTGGATTTGCCCGAACGAAGTTTGTGCGATGCAAAACACAGCCGCGATAATTTGATGAAATTCAGTCTCATGCAGATAGCTTCATGGTCATTATTTGAATGCATCTTTAACTACTTACCGTTGAAATTTCACATTCGGTTTCAATATTATTTTTACCTATTTCCGTATTATTTTTTGCATCTTCTCCTGTGTTTGGATGGGCTTCGGGAAATCTTGCAGTGGTGTGCGAGGGCTAGGAAGTTCTAATTTTTTGAGCAGAAAAAATCATATACGATAAATCTATAATTTTCAACACTTTTCCGTCACTCCTCCTTGTTTCCTCCCCCCCAAAATGTTGCAGTATTGCGGTCAACGAGTTTCATTTTCGGAGCACTCGGGCAATTTTTGTTTCTAAACCTAGGAACGACGTCGTTACGGATGGATCTGCACCAAGAATCCGATGAAAACTATTCCCAGTCGACCGTTCATCAAAAAAAGGATCCATATTCAATCCGCACGTATTTCTCGTCGCAATTCTCATCGGTGTACATTTTTTGCCGTGCGCTTATCACACTTGTTATTCCAATAATAAATCCTCGGAAATCATAGTATTTTATCGCATTTCCAACTACCTACTAATGAAATTTTGTATTTATTTTCTATTTTACTTTTACTAATTATTTTTTTTTCTTTTTAACTTTTTAACTCCCGCCTGCCCTCCAGCAAAACGGGAGTTATGCGTTTCACTGCGATGCCCCACGTTGGCGTCTTTTCGAAGGCACCGGTATCGAAACAACAAAATATTACTAAACCAAATTTGGCATGGGTAAAAGTGGGGAATATGGCCCGGTCCATATATCATTGATTTACGTGTTAATCGAGGTGGGCCATATTCACCACTTTTACCGTATTGCTTCTTTGTATAATGGTCTATGTTTGTGAAAATGTAAGTTAAGTTGTAAACATTCGTAGATAAACATTAATTCGATAAACAAATTAATAGCTCACGTTATCATATCAATGAGCCAATGAGAAATAAGAATCTTTTTTTTCATTGGCCGTTGATTCTCTTCTTTTTACTCCCGACTGCTTGACAGTTTAATACAGTACCAATAATAGTTCTGCTGTATGGCCAATATATTATATGGCCAATATAATCTATGGCTATACGGCCAATGAAAAAAAGTCTTATTGACTCATCGATATGACAACGCGAACTATTAATTTGTTTATTGGAATATGGTTTATTTAATAAATAAACGATGCTTTATTAGATAATAACCTTAGTTCATATGGTTTATTTAATAATAAACATATATTTATGTATATAAACGGTATCACTGTTATATTATAATTAATTCGTTCGTCATTATTATTATTATTATTATTATTTCGAGTCGTTTTTTCATTTTTACATATTTTCCTACAATTGGATGCTCTTCCGGAGACCGTGCAGTGGTGTGCCAGAATTAAGAGACGTTTCTATTCTCCCGAGCAAAAATAAAACGACAATAAAAAATACGATAAATCTATCATTTTCAACACTTTTCCTTCACTCCTCGCAGCTTCCTCCCCAAAATTTCGCGGCACTGCAGTCCAAGAGCTTCGTTTTCGGAGCGCTCGGACAATTTTGCTTTCTCGATCTAAGAACGATATCATTACGGATGGATCCGCACGAAGAATCCGAAGAAAACTATTCCCGGTCGACGGTTCATCGGAGTAAAAAAAAATCCATATTCAATCCGTAGGTATTTCTCGTCGCGATTCTCATCGGTGTTGGTGTACATCGGTGGAAAAATCCGGTTGGCACGGGGAAAATCGTCCGATCGATCGGAGTGGCTTCGAGGCTTCGTTCACGTACCAAACGAGCGGGACAGAGGAAAAACGATCAGAAAGAGCATAGGAGATTCCGCGAGTAGCGGCGGCGAGGCGAGTGTGGGAGAGAAGGAAAATCCGAAGGGGAATTCGCGGTGTCGAGGAATCGCGAGCAACGCCAGAGAGCCCTGCACCAGCTTGGCCCCTGGTACCCTTCGCTGTTGTATATATACATATACATATACCCATCTGTATATATGTATATTATATATATATATATATATCTATATATAGAACTTCCTTGCTATATATATAGGGTGACCGCCGCGGAAAACCCGGAGGAGGAAAATCGTACGATCGATCTGCCTTCGGTCTTCAGGTCCGAAACGTACGAGGGTGACGAAGGGGGGAAATGAAGGAGAGAGAGAAGTTGTGTCATGAACGTGTGCAGCGTGGTCTCACGTGCACACTCTTGGCTCCTGTGTTTGCGTGCGCGGGTGGGCAACCGGGGCCTTAAGCGGCGCTCACAACGAAATTTGCGTGGATTAAAAAAAAATTATATTCTCAGTAATTTTTTTTTGCCTTCGGCAGAATAATTGGGATTCATTGCAGTTGAGGTTTATGGAAGATAGGAGGGGGCGAGGAGGAATGCCTCGGCGAAGGGGAATGGACGATAAACTGCGCTGGGGTGTCTGAAGCATCGGCAAGCTATTCATAGACAATAGGACCGGTCACAATAGAAGTGTCCGAGTCGGCTTGGAATCTTATTGACGATGACTACAGTAGTAGGATCTTACAAGGTCCACGGATTTTTATTGGCTTGGACCTATTATGGTCGGTGCTTTGTAATTGTATTGCGGGCTCGAGGAAGAGCATCCGCGGACTCGGCAAAGAATTTGTGCGGCATGATGTTTTTGCATAATAATAATAATAATAGTAATAAGTGGAAAATTTTAAGGGGGGTTCCCACAATTTCAGGGAAAAAAGTTATTCATTTTATCGATTGATTGAGAAGAATCAAATAAAAAATAGTTCGAAAATGTCTATTTTATATAGCATATAAATGTTTTTTTGCGTAATAATAATTGTAATAATTGCTAAATTGTAAAAGGGATTTCCCGACAATCTCAAGAAAAAAAAATTATTCGTTACATAAATAGTAACAGAAGTTCAATTTTTGAAAAATAGCAAATATAAAAAAAATTATGTATGTATGTATAATTTATAGCATTTTAAGAGTGGTTATTATGGAGACTCTTATTGCAAGTGGGCAGCGCCTATTTTATAACATTACATTTCATTTTCTTAATTACGATTAATTTCGGGCAAGTTCTAAAGGTTTCCACAGACCTGTTTGGTACTTTGCCCTTTGATGGAATGTCTTACAATATAATGAATTGATTAGACGAATATTTGGAGATTTTGCTCTTCGCAAACTTATCGCAAGACTTAATAACAAAATTTGTAGGCTTTAAGACCATACTAAACGTCAAGACGGAACGCTCTCAGCACAAGGATGTTCGTCGGATAGTAAAAGAGGATCGTAATATTTTTAGTGACGGCGTTTCGCAGTATGTTGGCTACGTTGCACACTCGGGTTGTGACGGAACTTTATTTAGAAAATGCTTACATGGACTGTCGTAGATTGAGCAGAATATAAAAAAATGTATTAAATTTTCAAACATACTCAAATGTATTAATTAATATTAAAAAGAGAAAAGAAAAATTATTAAAAGAACAATTTTTGAAATAAAAATATTGATGAAGGTGTTTTCAGTGATTTTGGATGGATTTTTCGGAAAAGGGGTTTTTCGTTTCTGTGAAGCGATACTTAAAGTAGTTAATAGTTTCAGATTTTGTTCTTTAGAAAATTGTCTCAAGACTTAATAACAAATCGACGACTTATCGTAGTTGTGCGAATGACGGAAAATTGGAGCCGGTGTGAACGGAACTTGATGCGGGCACGGTGGGCAGGATGAGAGAGGTACACGTACGACCACACCGAAATCTTACGAGGATGCCTCCGCTAACTACCTCCTATCTGCTCTCTGCCCGGGGCCCTGAAAACGTTCTACGTTACGCCTCGCGGGGACCCATTTCGCGAGGAGCCTCGTGCAGGAACGTACTATCGCTACCACGGTCCCCGGGTCGACGTCCTCGTCGGCAACCGCACGTACTTTCGTCTCCCGATCCGGGCAATTACACAGGCGACGGGCAAGGAGACCGGGCTAACCGACGAATCGCACGATCGTTGTTTCACCGCCGTACGCTCGTCAGCCCAAAATTCGCGCACGAAATCAAGGCCTCCCGAGGACATTTTCGTTTGCTATCTAAATATATCGTCAGCAATTATCTGTACGATATGAACATCATTTTTTATAAATCTGTGCAATATATATGTGCGATATATATGTGCGATATATATGTGCGATATATATGTGCGACATATATGTGCGACATATATGTGCGATATATATGTGCGATATATATGTGCGATATATATGTGCGATATATATGTGCGATATATATGTGCGATATATATGTGCGATATATATGTTATATGTGCGATATATATGTGCGACATATCTGTGCGACATATATGCGCGACATGTATGTGCGACATATCTGTGCGATATATCTGTGCGACATATCTGTGCGATACATCAGTACGATATATCGGTATAATATATCTGTACGATATAATAATCTTCATCTGTACGATATAATAATCTATATCTGTACGATATAATAATCTATATCTGTACGATATAATAATCTATATCTGTACGATATAATAATTTTTTTTATCAAGGTATATTTATTTAATTTATGAAACTGGGCCGGGAAAATCGAAAACACAGTTAAGGCTTAAGCGGGACGAGGACTTCCGGCCAAAAACGTGTTCAACTTTTTCCTATCAGCAAAATAAATCCGTATAAAAAATGCCATGCGCTCGTTTTTAATAATACTCCAATCAAGGGAAAAAAATATCCCGACTTTAGTATAACAAATTGCAGAAAATCAATTTAAAACATATTTGATATTTAAAAAACATTAAACTTTTCTACAATACTTTACATCGCGACTTGCGGATTTTCTTTCACGATCAGGGCACCGTTACCAACACTAAAACGCGTGGGATTTCGGGAACAATTTTTTTTTTATCGCAAGACAGCCTCGAATCCGCTGCCGCATTGCGATCAAAGTTTTTCGTCTTTCCGTTCGGATTTATGAGATTTTTTTGTTGCAGCTTGTCGCCGATCGTAGGGAACCGTGTCGAAGAGTCTGACGTGTTCCGGACGAGTCGCGTTTCCTTCATCCGGGACTCGGGGGCGGAAGGGGGAAGGGGGGAGGGGGGAGGATAGCGCTCGCAGGCGGCCAGCCGAAAAACCACGCGAACCGATTCCTGGAAGGGACCTCTTAACTTTGAAAGGGCAACAGACGACCGCGGGCCAAAAGCAACGCGGGTTTCTTCCTCGGCCCTCCCCCTCTCCCCCTCCCTCTCCCCCTAGAGCAGCCGCTCTCTTTGCCGCGAGGATGTGGCACCGTCGTGCTTCTGGTGCTGTTATTCTGATGCCCGAGGGGGGAGTTCGGCGGGGGCTGCGCGAGGTCGGGCCTCCGGTCCCCATCAACGAAAACCGTCCGGACGCCTCGCCCCGCGCACGTCACGCTTTATTTTTCGAGAAAGGCCGAACGGAGAATCCGCAGTGGCTGCCCGCGTGCCTTACCGACGAATTTCTATGAAAGTATATAGAAAAATAGGCAGATAGAAATCTACGGGCGGCTTCGACAAATTTATTGCGCACCGGGAATCTTATTTATCGCGCAGCCGGAAAATCTCGGGAGTCTCGGCACAAATATTGCCCTGTCGTTAAGGCGCGAGATTGTGATCGAAGGAAGAATATGATTACTATGGTGATATAACAAATAATCGTAAAATTAATTAATCGCATACAAATTATTGGTACGCTTGGAAGAAGTGGAATGGTTTCATTAATCTTTGAGGAATATTGTAGTTGCAGAAATAATATATAGTTCACTTGTAAAATCTTGGGATTCTTGACTCAAATCTTCCCCTGTCCTTAACGCGATAAATTGTGATCGAAGGAATAGAAAAATATTACGATTAAATAATTTTAAAAATAATAAAATGAAGTAATCATATACAATATTATTGCTATAATTGGACGAAAGAAACGGAAAGATTTCACTGAACTGTAGGGTATACTGTAGTTGCAAAAACCATATATAGCTCACTTATAAAATTTCGGGCGTCTTGGATAAATATTTGCCTGTCCTTAACGCGCGAAGTTAAAAAAAATATTATGATGAAATAATTTTTAAAAAATAATACAATGAAGCAATCATATAAAAATTATTGTTATAATTGGAAGAAAGAAATTTAAAAATTGCACTAAACTCTAAGAAATGTTATAGTTCCACTAACAATATATAGTTCACTTATGAAATCTCGGGAGTGTTGGCTCAAATATTTCCCTGTCGTTAACACGCCAAATTGTGATCGAAGGAACAAAAAAATGATTACGATGAAATAATAAAACGGATTAATCATAAAAAATTATTGTTATAATTGGAAGAAAAAAAGACGGAAAAATGTTCCTAAAATCAAAAAAATGCTATAGGTGCAAAAACGATATATAGCTTACTAATAATCGCATAGAAAAAGAGCCATACATTCCTTCAGCGATGCCAGATTTCGAGCGTAGATTGTATAAATTATGCCGCACAGCCAATTCCAGGGATTTGCGCCGATCGAATCGTCGCATCTAGAGTACCGAGTAGCGTCCGTTATTCTGGCGGCAACACGACTGCGAGACTCGCACGTGTACTCGAACGAAAACAAAAATAAAAAAATATTTAAAAAATAAAAATGAGAATAAAAAAGGAATCTTTCCGGAGCCGGGTGAGGGTTTTCGAGACAGCAGGCCGCGTTTGGCATTTCGTCGGACGAGTCTCGATGGGTCCTGACGTCAAGGCCGCGGTTGATCTCCCCGACCGCGGATGAAATATTAATTCGAGTGGAACAACAGAGGGGCCAAAAAGAATTATCACATTCGTATGCTGTTTTTGGGTTAGAAAGAGGCTGAGAAGAAGAGTCGACCAGGAGCGAGAATGAGATCCCGAATCCCTCGACCGAAGTCGCCATTTTTTAAAATTATAATAATATAACATTATTATTATATAACAGGCTTGACTTGTCGCGTCTGCTTGCTGGTCCAGAATCTACCTACAATACCCAGCTTGCAATGAAAGTCTTAAATACGAATGAAATAGAGAAAAATGTATAATAATAATTTTTAAACAATTTTTTGTAAAATATACTGTTACACACAAAATATGAAACTTTATCTGAACTGGACACTATTATAAAAATGTAAAAGGGCTCGGCCCGTAAATCAAATAAATTAATAAATAAATAAATAATAATAATAATAATAATTATTATTATTATTTTTCCTGCGGGAATAATATTGATAAGCTCGCAGTGCGGAAGTCTGTGAGCGATAGAATTAACGATCGAGCATAAACGTCTCAATGAGAACGTCTGTCGTAACGTGAATTCGGTAGTTGGATGAGAGCCTCCGTCGTAATCGGGTGTTTGTTACGCGAATTAAACCGCAGGTTTCGCAGCGAACGTGCGGCAGCGAGTAAATTCGTTTAAGCGCGCATCAACTACCATCAGCGGTGTAGGCACTAAATCTATGTAACGGGGTTTACCCTGTACGACTCACCGGACGGGTACACACCTAGTTGTTAATTGCGATTATTTGCCAATCTCCGACGAGCGCGAACGAGGCTGTAAAAAAAAAAAAGAAACGGAAAATAAAAATAAAAAAGGGGAAAAAATGAAAAAGCTGTTTGGCAATAAAAATTTATCCCCGAGCGACAATTCGAATAGTTACGAAAGTTTGCCGTATAAAAATGAAGAGACTGATTAGCGACGTGAGTTGTCAAATGATCGGCCGAAGAGCACGATAAATAAAAGGTTAATTGATCGCGGGCCACGAACGATATTTTACCGATGACAAATTTACCGTGAATTAAATAATAAATCTATAAATATCGATATTATTATTTTTTTATGTAAAAAAAATATAAACGCCCAGGATTTCGCTATCAAAAAAACTTGAGAATGTAAATTTTTAATACTGCACCAATAAAAAAATATGGTTGAATCAACTAAAGATTAAAGCAGCGATGTTCAAATAAATAATTTCTTGGTGCAGCAAAAAGTGTGGTTGATTCAAAAAATGTTTGCATAATTTCACCCAAAATATTTTTGAGACTTTAAAATTATTATTATTATTATTATTATTATTATTATTATTATTATTATTATTATTATTATTATTATTATTATTATTATTTACAATATATAATCGCTCAATTGGACTTCACTATGAAAAAAGCTCGAGAGTATGAATTTTATGCAGAGTAGCCGAGTGACGACCACTGGACCTCAAAAACACATGTGTGTCCGCGCGAGCAAAAATTGCCTAAATTGTTCCATTCTACCCGGTTCGATAACGCACACGAAGCCGTCATCATAGATTAACCCGTAACGATTTAGCTGTCCGCGGGAATGCTGCTGTACATTCTTCGCTGGACATTATATATATTATATATATACATATATATATAATATATATACATATGTACATCAGTACATTGGCGAATGAGCCGTGTTCGAATAATTCCAAGGACGCGCTTACTTAGTCGCGGCCTCTCAAGGATTTGCGGATTCCAAATACGGCCCTCTAGCCCCTCACAACTTATTCCCCCCTCCCCCCCCCCCCCCCGCTCTCCGCCCTGTCGCTGTCGCCGAACAGACAGAAATTTATTCCACCGCGGAAGTAGCCTTCGAGCGAGAATTCGGCGAGGTGTGCGCTTAAATCCAGTCTTAGGATCAGCCGGTGCGATTGAACTACACGACCGCGAGTCGCAATGCCGGTGGAGAGAGTGAAAGAGCGAACGCGGACGGGCAAGAACGATAGAGAAAGATTGAGAGTCGACGCCCGACAACGCGCGAAACACCGCCGACAACGGTGGTGTCGAAATCGCGAGAGGGCCGCGAGATCGACGGCGCTCGATCGGCGCGAAGCCTTCGCGAGCAAAGTTGCACCGAACGAGGGCATAAAGCGAAGAATGCGGAACGCTCGCTTCTTTCTCGTTCGCACAATTATAACATATATGTGGCACGTCGGGAGTCTCTCAGTCTCTCCTGGTGTCGGGACGGGAAAAACATTCCGAACATAAGTTGTATGTGTGAACATCGCAGTGTTGACGGAGAGGGCATTAAAAAAATAAGAGATTCGACGAGCAAAAGGAAACAAAAGGATAAATCCTGAGTGATCGGACTTCTCGGCTATTTTATGAAAATTGTGGAACGAACTTTGATGATTATGGGATATTTACCAATACTCGTAAATTCAAAAAAATTAATGGAAAGATGTTACAAAAAAAAAATCTGAAAATGAGTGTTGAATATTTCGAATATATGGAATTCCATCTAAAAATCTCGAAAAAAAAATTTCTCACGAAAACAAAGATTTCTCTATGAGAAAGCAAATCAGAAAATTAATGACTGAAGGACTTCGCTCGATGGCCAATAGGAAATGTGCAATATTCGTGATAAGATTCAAGTTTGTTAGGTATCAAAAAGTGTTACGTGTTATGTATTGTCAATTAATTCACTACTACTATCATTACACTGAAAAAAAATTCGCTTGCGGGCTGCCGAAGGAAAAATATATTTGTTTCAATTCTACTTTCAATTATTACAATTCTATATGATATTGAAATAACGACGGTAAGACTGTCAAGGTAACGTTTCGTTTCGTTTCAACCCGGTATGAAAATGTACGAATTGAAAATATAATTGAAACAACATTTTGTTTTCTTTGGCAGCCCGCTAGCGAATTTTCCTTGAATCATTGTTATTTTGTTTTCGATGTACTGCCAAAAAAATAATAGAAATATAATTAATGAAATTATACAGAGAGCATTATTTGTACTCTTTTTACTGACAAATAAAAGTTAAATGGGGCTGTAGGACTTAGGTGGATGGCCCCGCTGATAAAGTACAGTTGAATCAACCAAGATTTGGGTAGGGACGTTCAAATAAATATTTTTTTGGTCGAACAAAATATTTTAAGGACTCAAAAATATTTTGGTGAAATCACCCAACAAATTGTTGAACTAACTAATTTTTTAGCTGTACCAACAACATATTTAGTTGGACGTCCCTGCCCGAATCTTAGTTGATTCAACCGTATTTTTTTATTAGTGCCGTTGGCAATAACAATAGGAATACATGATGAAAATAATCTTTTAAATATATCAGCATTCGTTCCGTGTAAAACATTGCCAATAAATACATTTACTACTAGGATTTTTAAAAAACTCCGATTCCATTTTTTACATTAAAGAATGCAGTGATTGATTTACCTATCAATCGATTATTTTCTTTCAGCGCTTGTCGTGTTTTTTTTGTCAATGAGATTTGTAGGAATTTATAAGTCCAAGTGGTTTAATAAAATCGATATGGGATTCATGAAGGGATATTTATGAAACTTGTCGTCTATTAGTACCGCGTCGGTTTGATAACTGCCGAAGCTGCAGACACATATACAACCCCGGGCGAAACAGTCGTGATACGAATCGTGTTTCAAATTCAAGTTCAGTCGGGAAGTCGAGCAGAAAAAACAATAGAATGGAAATTATATATAAAAATCGAAAAATAATAGAAAAATAATAGAAAAATAATAGAAAAATGATAGAAAAATAGTAGAAAAATAATAGAAAAATAATAGAAAAATAATAGAAAAATAATAGAAAAATAGTAGAAAAATAATAGAAAAATAATAGAAAAATAATTTGGTTTGGTTTGATTTGGTTTGGTGGAGCGATACGAGCACTCAGTCCTGCTGGACCATTGTACTCGGGCCTTGTGGGGCACTCGCGATGCCTTAATTGTCCACGTTGTGTTC
>JAPYZD010004237.1:0-11592 GCA_030522725.1 Ichneumoninae sp. B BG-2022a
CACGTATACACGTATACACGTATACACGTATACACGTATACACGTATACACGTATACACGTATACACGTATACACGTATACACGTATACACGTATACACATATACACATATACACATATACACATATATACATATGTACATTTATATACATTTATATGTGCGTGTATATGCACATACACATATAGGTTCACCACAGTGCGGTTAACAGACGAGATAAGCTCGGCGAAACTGGCTCCACCCCTCCTGTGCGAACTTTTTATATTAGTTTGCACATCGGGAGCTCGTGCGAGCGACTCGCTCCGGCTTTAATGCCTCACTGGAACGAATCGGCCAGAAATAACGCCATCGGTTTTTTATTCTCAACCGAGCACCGATCCGTCTCTCTTCCAGCTCGCGCAAACGGCGCGTACTTTTTTTTTCTGCTCTTCCTGGGCACGGCTATATCTCACTTACCCCCCTCGACAACGTGCCTCATCGCGTACGTTAAAAAAAAAAAAGAAAAACAAAAAAAAAATATTTATTTTATTTTCACCTTTACCGACGAGCCTCGAGCGTGACATGTGCCAATATCGTGTTCCGCAAACTTACCGCGATTTCGAGAATTATTAAACCAGGTACTCGATCGTGCATAATTTTATTTTTCAACCGCAAACGCGAGATTCTCG
This sequence comes from Ichneumoninae sp. B BG-2022a, assembly GCA_030522725.1. Lineage (NCBI taxonomy): Eukaryota > Metazoa > Arthropoda > Insecta > Hymenoptera > Ichneumonidae > Ichneumoninae sp. B BG-2022a. The sequence goes on from JAPYZD010004237.1 coordinate 666, forward strand.
CTCGTCGATGTCGTTCGGTTTTTCCGTGACCTGGACGTTGCACACCTCGATGAGCGATTCTCGGTTTTATCGTCCAAGTAATTCTGCTCGGTCGGTAATTAAATTTTCTCTTTTTGCGACACGAATAATGCCGTCGTTGGATCTTTTGATTTTTTTTCTTTGGCTGTTGTAGTTTTCGCGATAGAGGAATAAAAAAATATATATGGGCGGTGTTGTTGTTAGTTAAATAATTATTTTTATATCACTCGGTGGAAAAATGGCCGTTTTGCGCTTCGCGTGCGTAAAAACCCCATTTTTACACCTAGTGAAATAATAGTCATTTACGATACTCGTGCGAAAAACGTTCTCTTAACTCGTGTGATTGAAACACTCGCCTTTGGCTCGGACTAGAAACTCGTCAGATAGAGACACCTCGATGAGCTCTTCTCGGTTTTATCGTCCAATTAATTCTGCTCGGTTGGTAATTAAATTTTCTCTTTTTGCGATACAAATGCCGTTGGATCATTTTATTTATATTTTTCATTTGGCTGTTGTAGTTTTCTCAATAGAGGAATAAAAAAAATATATGGGCGATGTTTTTGTTAGTTAAATAATTATTTTTATATCACTCGGTGGGAAAATTGCCGTTTTGCGCTTCGCGTGCGTAAAAACCCCATTTTCACACCCTGTGAAATAATAGTCATTTACGATACTCGTGCGAAAAACCTTTTCCTAACTCGTGTGATTGGAACACTCTCCTTTGGCTCGGACTAGAAACTCGTCAGAAAAAGTTTTTTCGCACTATAAGTGATATAATTTATTGTGTATCAGTGATATTATTGTAATATCAGTGATATTTCGAACTATAAGTAGCACTGATAAGTGATAAGTCATTAGGTTAAGGAAATTAGTAGATAAGGGAAAAATGTAGGCACAGTGTAAAAATCCTTAAAGGATATACAGAAATAAAAGTCTATCTACATTAAGTTTTATCGCACTAGTATCGTAATGTACTAATTATCGTCATTATTGTTTTTGTTGTTTCAAGTGAGGTGAACGACCCAATTATTGACCGCGGCTCAATTACTCCGTTAATTCCCGTTAATCCGTTAATTATATTAACTAATTATATTATATTAACTATTAATTATATTATATTCCCGTTAGTCCGTTAATTATATTAACTACGATAGAAAATTCTATTTACTTCCGACATACTCACTTTTTTTACATCCTTTATATTGTGTGTCATTAGTTTGTGCAGTAGCGGAAAATTTATGGTGTGCTAATACTGTGTTCGAAGACAGGTTATCCTTGTATTGTGCTCGTTGTTCTCAGGAAGTTGTTTTGTTATTTCGCTGTTTTTTTTGTACTATTATTATTATTAATATTTATTTGTCTGTTACATACGCTTTTTCATTGGTTTATTTTATTTATAGAGAGCGACCTCGACGGCACTCTACGCACACATTGACAGGCACTATAGGGCGCAAGATATGGATGAGATAGCATCCATCCATGTACTCGCTGCAAATTCCACTCATTAGAACAGCCGTAGAAACCGCTGCAGAATATTTCAATGTTAGAGTCGCCTGGCCAACAGTCGGAGTGATGGCCCAATTAAGGTAGCCTTTGCGAATGCTGTTCATTTCGCATAAGTTTGCGAGAAATGAGATGGAATTGCAAGCACTTCTGAATGGTGTAAAAATCTGAAAAAAAATCAAGCATATCAGAGGTGCTGAAAAGATTAATTTAGTGTAATAATAATTCCAATATGTTATCGACACATTGATGAAATATAAAATTGTTGAACAAATAACCCAGAAACCTAATTTTTGTTTAATGGAAATGATTCATTTATTTTTCTGAATACGTATCAAGTTTTTCAGATTTTTTTATTCACTTTGATCTTTTTTTGTACGGGAAAAATGTGTGGAAAGTCACGAAATTGAAAGTGAATTAAAAATTCATACGATTGTATTTTTCATCAATTTCTTAATAACATCTTGGAATTATTATTATTGTGCAAAATTAATCTTTTCAGCACCTTTAATGTGCTTGATTTTTTTCAGATTTTTATACCATCGAGAAGTGTTTGCAATTGCCACTCATTTCTCTGAAACTTATGCGAAGTGAACTCTATTCGCAAGGACTACCTTAAGACTTGCAAATAAATACTCCTTTCGGCTCGGAGTAAATAGAAACTGCTACAAGTTCGACCTAAATGAAACCTGTCCAATGTCTGACACACAGGAAGTAGATACGGCAAAACATTTTGTAATTAAATGCTCAATTCTCGAGCCACTAAGAAAGCATTACTTAGTTCGCGCACGCCCGCTAAATCACGCAATGTCAGACTTGCTGCTAAGCTGCGACAGCAACTCGGTAAATGCAATTTTCCACTTTGTTATCAACGGATGTGAAATGCGAGCGTTTATGGTCAACGATTAAGCTAAGGGTAACCTATGCCTTGCTGTAAATAATTGTATTCTTATAAGCACATAAATACATAATTTTATTAATTTTATTAATTTATTAATTTATTAAATTACGGGATTAACCCTTTTACTACATACAATGATAAAAACCATCAGTAAATTGGTAAATTATGAAAGTATCTCTACAATATAGACTATATCACCAGTTCGAATTTTAATATAAAAGTGGACAAAATATATTTCATTAGTTCATTTTAACATTAATAATCAACACACCAATTAATTTATGTTTGGCTATTTTGGAATACAAGTCATTCAATTTTATTAATTTTATTAAATTCTATAAATAAACAAGTAAATAATTGATCACCTCTTTCACACGTCGAAAAAAAACAAGATTCTTTTTTTTGTTCGATTCTGGGACGAGTTTCCGTATCGATTATTGAGCTGTGAGTGAAACGACCGTTTCCATACCGATAATTGTCCGCGCAGAGACGAGGTTTTCCCGCGATTGGAAAAACGATTGATACAGCTCTGTAATCGAGGCTCATTATCGGTTGTTTGCGCCGCAGGCAGTTTGCGCCAATCTGCGTTCTTCGAATATCATAATTCCGCTTCGATGCTCCGCGCCGGTGCGGGGAATCATCCATATGTCATCGATTTTCCGCGATCACACGAGCCACACAATCGCGATTGAGCGCTTCGACTTCCTCCTGTACCCGGCTACATCGCGATGGCCCGTTTCCTCGAGACGGAAATATGTTTTCTCCAATCCGTATCGATTTCCCTCGCGTGTCCTGCATCGGCGTTCCGTGCGCCAACACCGCTCTCGGTGCCCCCACAATGCTCCAATTTAACTCGGAAATAATTTCAGGCTCGTCGACGACCGGTGTGTCGTTTGTCCAGAGGCCGGAGATCTGACGAATCCACCCAAGAAGTTTCGAGGTATACACTTGATTTTTTGATTCATTTTTAGCCGTAAAAAATGTGTGATTTTTCTACTATAATATAAGAGATATTTTATTGCATTTGAATTTTTTTTATTCATTAATTCTTTATTTTTTGCATATTTTTTTTGCATATGGATTTTTTTTACGGTTTTTTTATTCGTTTATTTTGTTTACCTGACCGTGGAAGTTTCGAGGTATACATTTGATTTTTCTAATACATTTTTTAGCATTAAAAAAATGTATGATTTTTCTGCAATCATTTAAAACATATTTCTCGGGAATTCGGACTTTTTTACTCATTCATTTTTAACCATTAAAAACGTACGATTTTTCTGCGGTAATATAAAAGATTCTCTTTTTTGCATCAGGATATCTTTTTACAGATTTCTTTATTCATTAATTTATTACCATTAAAAATGTATAATTCCTCTGCAGTAATGTAAAACATTTTTTGTCGCATTTAGATGTTTTTATTAATTAATTTTTCACAATTACAAATGCACGATTTTTCTGCAGTAATAAAACATATTCTATTTCTGCATTCGTATTTAAAAAAAAAATAGGAAAACTGATATTTTTTTTCTGTTTCAGATTGCCTGTTCAAGATATGTCCCATGAACCGTTACTCCGCTCAGAAGCAATTCTGGAAGGCCGCTAAGCAGAGCGGTAGCTCATCGACCGACGCCGTATTGCTCAAGAGACTTCACGTAAGTCGTCGCACAAACGCGGATCTATCTTTACGTAATTTTTTTTCCTCTCTCACCGTCGTCGTTCGACGCGAGTAAAGAGTGTTTGACGTTCGATTGCAGCATGCCGCCGAGATCGAGAAGAAGCAGAACGAGTCGGAGAACAAGAAGCTGCTGGGAAGCGTCGTCTCTTACGGGAACGTCGTGCAGGTGCGAAGCTGGAACCGGCTGTTTGCTCAATTACATTAAAATCGCTCCCACCGACGCGAGAGATTAATTCTCGGTAGGCCTTGTGTGCGTGACTCACTGATCGGCACTGATACGAGATCTTTATGTTCGTAGCTGCTGCATCTCAAGTCGAACAAATTCCTGACGGTCAACAAGAGGCTTCCGGCTCTGCTCGAGAAAAACGCCATGAGGGTTTATCTGGACGCGAACGGAAACGAGGGTTCCTGGCTGTACATAATGCCGTTCTACAAGCTCCGGAGCGACGGCGACAGCGTCGTCGTCGGCGACAAGGTCATCATGGAGCCGGTGAACGCCGGAAGGCAAGGCCTCCACGTAGCGGCCAATTACGAGCTGAGCGACAATCCGGGCTGCAAGGAAGTCAACGTCGTTAATTCGTCGACCTCGTGGAAAGTCACGCTCTTCATGGAGCATCGCGAGAATCAGGAGGAGATACTCAAGGGCGGCGACGTCGTGAGACTCTTTCACGCCGAGCAGGAGAAATTCCTGACGATGGACGAGTACAAGAAGAAGCAGCACGTTTTTCTTAGAACGACGGGAAGGACGAGCGCGACCGCCGCTACCAGCAGCAAGGCCCTCTGGGAAGCCGAGGTCGTTCAGCACGATCCCTGCAGGGGTGGCGCTGGACACTGGAACTCACTGTTCAGATTCAAGCACCTCGCTACCGGACAGTATCTGGCCGCGGAGATCGACACCGATGAACCTCGCGAAATGACCAAGAGCAAACGAGGTCCGGGACTGCTAACGTTACCTCTAAGCCTTTGAAGCATTGATATTTTTTCGAGTATGAAGTCTCATGATGAACCTTTTTTTTCTGTAGTCACGTATCAGCTGTAATACCGCGAGCTTCAAAGAGTTAAATGTAGAGTCGCCTTTTTTGGGCATCTTGAGATGTACTGTCAGGAATTTCTTTTTGTAGAAAATTTGTATGCTCATTACAGTGAAACTGAGTGAATATTTTTATTGGTATTTTTACATGATGAGGGCATTTTTTTGGCACAAAATATGGAATCCTTTAGGCGGTGCAAGCTGCACTGCAGGGCCGCTGTTTTACGACCTGGACCACTATTGCGACTACTCTGATGATCTCAGAAAGAAAATCTAGTTGTACTTGTAATCAGAAGACTTAGTCTCTATCGTATGAAGAACGTCCGATTTTTTTATATTTATCAAAATGGCACAATTTCGAAAACTTTAAAATTTTTCTTTTTTTTTTTGTAAAACTTATTATTTCCCTACAAATCGTAATTTTCGACATTGCAATTGTCCGCAGACACGAGGGCAGGGACTAGTTTTCTGATTAAAAGAATACCTGGATTTTCTTTTTCAAATCTTGCACCACCCGAAGTATTTAATATTCCGTAAAAAAATTCCTGCATTATATAATAATACCAATAAAAATATTCACTTTATTTCATTGCAACAAACAAAAACAATTTCTTTTAAAAAATTACTGAAAATGCCCGAAAAAAAGGCGACGATACCCTGAATAGTAAAAAAAAAAAAACGTGCAATGCTATTGTTGAAGCCGTGATTCGAAATGCTTTTGTTTGTCTCGTGCAGAGCCACCGGGACCGGTGTACAGGCTGGTGTCAGTGCCGCACAGCAACGAAATAAGCTCGTTGTTCGAGCTGGATCCAACGACGCTGACGCGAGGCGACAGCCTCGTGCCGCAGTCCTCCTTCGTCAGGCTGCATCACATATGCACCAATACCTGGGTGCACTCGACGAGCGTGCCGATCGACAAGGACGACGAGAAGCCTGTGATGTCGAAGGTTCGTCAATCCAACAATTTCAGGTCGTTACGGTCCTCCGATTGGAAGATTGGAAAGTAATCGAGGAAATTTGCAATTTCCAGGTTGGCTGCGCCATCAGCAAAGAGGACAAGGAAGCGTTCGCTCTCAGGTCCGTTTCACCGGTGGAGGTTCGCGATCTCGACTTTGCCAACGACGCGTGCAAAGTACTGGCCGGCATGAGTGGCAAACTCGAGAGAGGAACGATCTCGCACAACGAAAGACGAGCCGTGACGAGCCTGCTGCAGGACATCGTGTACTTCATAGCGGGCCTGGAGAACGAGCAGAACAAATCCGAGGCGCTCGAGCTTATCGTGTCGAACGCGAACAGGGACAGGCAGAAATTACTGAGAGAACAGTACATTCTCGGTCAATTGTTCAAGATACTTCAGGCACCGTTTTTGGAGTCGGCCGAGGGCGAGGGTCCTTTTTTGAGGATCGAGGAACTCAACGATCCCAGACACATGCCGTACAAATATATGTTCAGACTATGTTACCGCATACTCAGGCTCTCGCAGCAGGACTACAGAAAAAATCAGGTACGTCGTACGGAAATTGTAGAAAAAAAAATCAATCGCCATCGTTCACGTTTTCTTTTTGTTTTTCAGGAGTACATCGCCAAACACTTTGCCTTCATGCAAAAACAAATCGGCTACGACATCCTCGCGGAGGACACGATAACGGCGCTTCTTCACAACAATCGAAAATTGCTCGAGAAGCATATAACGGCGGCTGAGATCGAGACTTTCGTCGGTCTGGTCAGAAAGAATATGCACAATTGGGAGTCGCGCTTTTTGGACTATCTGTCCGATCTTTGTATATCGAACAAGAAGGCCATAGCGGTTACTCAGGAATTGATCTGCAAGAGCGTTCTGAGCGAAAAGAACAAGGACATTCTTATAGACACGAGGTACGAAAGCCGATGTGCGCTTTTGTTCTTTCCCAATTGTAATTCAATGGTCGATAACGCGGTAATTTTTAATTCTTTTGTTAACGGATTTCTTCTTGACCAGGATTCCAATAGTAAAACAGTTGAAAAAAAATGTCATTTCGACATATAACATTTCATTCAATCCGAATCCGTTAAGTTTAAATAAGTTCAAGTAATTTAATATATAATGGAACACATTATATATTCAATTATTCGAACTTATTTAAACTTAACTGTACTTCGTGCAGACTATTCGTACTTCAGAATTATCTTCCGATGTACGATTCCGGAAGACACCGAACGATTCTCCGGTGTTTCCTAGCTCAGGCATTCCCTAAGCGAACTAGTCGTGCGATCGTCGAGTTCGGCGCATTGTTTGTAACACGTACGTCTTCATGGAAGAGCGGTGCTGGTGCATTTCTTGGGACTCTTTCAGGGGCTCGAAGCCTAATCAGGCTTAGAAGCGAAGGCGATACGATCATTCGATTTAAGATTTTGAAAAGGAAACACATGCCATTAAATATTCTTAGAGAAACTGAAGACGGAAGGTCGACCAACTGTGCCAGTTGTGCATACTCGTGGTTGTCGTAGCCACATAGGGTTTCCGAATTCTATGAGCTACGACATAATGATAATGAAATTATCCTTATTACATCAATTTAAATAAAAAAAAAATATTCCCCCGGAATAATAAAAAAATAATTAAATAAAAAACTACCGGTTGCGCATAGAATTCGGAAAGTTTATGAGCTACGACATAATGATAATGAAATGAACGTTATTACATATATTTTAAATTTTTTAAACAATTCCCTCAGAATAATGAAGACTCGAGTGGAAGTGGAGGAGGACATCGACGACAGGCCGGAGAACGAAGAGCCACACATAACGATTATAGAGGAGCTCGAGGTCTGGCTAGTCTGGAACGATGGAACGGTTCGTACAAGATTCAGTAGTAGTTAGCAGTTTACTGCCAAATATATCCATGGGGATAATTTACAAGATTCAATAAACACGACAAAAAAAATCCTCGATCTCGTCTCTAATCGGCTTTGCAATGATTTTACAGAGATCGATGTCGCTGAGTGAATTATCGAGGGGAGCTAAATTGGGAAACGTCGAGGACGCCGCGATCCTGGATTACTACAGACATCAGCTGAATCTATTCAGCAACATGTGCCTCAATCGACAATACTTGGCGTTAAATAATTTATCGCCGCACTTGGATATCGAACTTATACTCAAGTGAGTAAGAAAACGCAGGATTAATTTTTTGTTCGTTTTTGTATCGCTTTTTTTTTAACGAGCACGGATTTTATCGACATCGTCGTTGCAGATGTATGGAGGACGAGACTGTCCCTTACGACCTGCGGGCCTCGTTCTGCAGACTCATGCTTCATCTGCACGTGGATCGAGATCCACAGGAGCCGGTGACGCCCGTCAAGTACGCCCGATTGTGGTCGGAAATCCCCTCGAAGATGAGCATCAACGAGTAAGTTTTATGGCTTCGAATAACTCGAGACGTTCGGCTTTTCTCACATCGTCAATTATCGATCCTCAGCTACGACACGAACAAGATGCCTGACGAGAGCAAGGAAGCGGTCCGGGCCAGGTTCAGCTCTACGATAATGTTCGTCGAGGATTATCTGTGCAACGTCGTTGCTAAAATGTGGTCCTTCGCCGATCAGGAGCAAAACAAACTTACATTCGAGGTACGACCGAATTCGAGATCGCGTGTACTTTATTGAACTAGCTGCTGCGTGGCTCGCTAGTCAAATACGTGCTACATTTTTACGGTTGTTTTAAACAATTATGGATAAACAAGTTTATCCATGACAGTAAAGGAGGTTGATTTTTATTATTGTATGTGTCCTCAACCAAGAGAAATATTAATCACGATATTCTTGCCGGAACAACAACGAGTAAATACGAATTTCGATGATAGTAGGTTTTTGTTGGGCTCAAAGTAAAAACCGTATTTTTTTAACCGGTTTTACATAAAATTTGGTTGAAAAATAAGGATTCTTCTTTGAAAGAATTTAAGGAAAATGTATCGTCATGGAAATTTGAATTTATCAATTTATGTATTTGCTATAAAACATCGTTATCGATAGTAACCTCGATTGAGGACTAATGGAGTAATACATATCGGCTTCTGTTACTGTTAAATGAATGCACAACAATTTGGATAAACGATCGTGAAAATTTAGCACTCGAACTACACTTAAGGCAGTAGCCTTAATTTTACCTTAATTGTACATTATTAATTATGGTGTATTGTCGTTTACAGGTAGTCAAGCTCGCCCGCGATCTCATATATTTCGGATTCTACAGCTTCAGCGATTTGTTGAGATTAACGAAAACCCTACTGAGTATATTGGACTGCGTGTCCGAGAACGATTTCACCGATGGAAAGATACCCACAGGTGAAATTGATTGTAAGTTCGACTAATAACCCTGTACGGTGCACCATCCTGTTCAACTATTGTTTCAGAATTCTTCTTATCGTATCTGCAATTTCGTAGTTCTCCAGAGTCTTTGCGAACCGTTATATTTCAATATCCTATCTGTCTCGATTTTGTGGAAAATATCTGAAGAGCTCGGGGGAACGAACTGTCGAAAAATCTGACGGCAATCGATAAACTATTAACGTAAAAATAGAATGCTGATACATAGTCGAACAATATATCGTTTACTAACTAGCTTAATTTTGTGAATGCTTCGTTCAGCCGAGATGGAATCGGAGGAGCAAGGTACGTTGCCTGGGAGCTGGGCGGTGCTTAGAATGAATCCTCGTTTCGCCGATGACTGTTAAATAATATTCAACTAATAAATGTATCACTTTCCGCTGTAACTAATATCTCGTTGCTAACGTAACACGCGTGGTTTCGGACCAACAAAAATAACGATCGTTCGACCGTCGAACAAACTTAAGAGCATGTGTTTCATATGGTCTCAAGGGGCTGCTGAGCCTTTCTGTTTTACCGACGGAACGAGGCGTTTTCGTAGAATCGACTTTACGTCATTAACATGCTACGCATGTACTTCAAATTTTGCAGGCCTGCAATACTAGCCGTAAAAACTTCATCGTGCACTTTAATTTCTTGAATGCCGCTCAAAATCTCACAAGGATCTTTTTTGTAGAATATAAAATACTCTGAAATTTCATATATGTAAAACGAGAGTGCACGTCAATTCTCTGAAATTACGCGAATATTCCAAAAATCCTCACAAAGTCTATTGCACAAAAGAAATCCATGTAAAATGTATATTCTACGTTTACGTTTACTGTTCATTCGCGACAAGCGATCAGAGCCGATAAAAAGCGCATGAATGTAGTAGGAGGAACGATGTGGAGCCACCGGCGGATCAATCGTGACGTTCATGCTTTTCCGAAACTATAATATTTCATTTTCTTAATTTCTTGTACATTGTTAATGAAAATTCAACTGCATGCCGAAGCGTTTATGTCACTATTATAGTCCCGCACGATTTGAAGCACATGCGTACCATATTAATAATTCTAAATTGAAACTAAGGAATCGTCTAGTTCCTTCGGTAAAAAAAGGTAAATAAGGAGTTAAGACATGGTGGCCGCGGTCAGAGAAAACTGGGAAAAGTCGGGGAAAAAGTGAATTGTCGCCGAACCTTCTACAAACAAATGAGAACTACATAAAAGCGAGCCTTAAAAAAAATCGGGAACATTTTGAAAAATAAATCTAGACTTCAACATTAAGGAGGTTGGAGCGAGTGGTGTTCATTCCGCCTAAATTCGAGAAATTCGGGCAAGAATTGCAAACGCTTGCCAATGTTATAAAAATCTGAAAAAATGCATACTTATTATAGGCATTGAAGAGACTAATTTTACATAATAATAATTTCAAAATGTTATTAACAAATTGTT
>JAPYZD010004238.1:0-20782 GCA_030522725.1 Ichneumoninae sp. B BG-2022a
AAAAAGAGTGAGAAGAAATAAAGTAGAGTGAACGAACTAAAACGAGCCACGGAGAACGGAAACAAGGGAAAGAGAAGTGAAACGGTATAACTATAGGTACATAACATACACACGTATAAACGTGCAGTTTGTCGGGGAAGGGGCGAGGGGAGTCGCACCGGGGGGAAAGTTGCACCGATGAGGGAGAGAAAATGCAACGGCGAATCGGAGGCCCAACCGTTCTCCACTACCACGTTCGCCAAACGGGTTATACGCCCCGCGCGAGAGCACGTACCGCCTATACATTGCGTACGGGCCGGCGAGAAGCAAAACCATTGTCGAATCTTTTCGAATAAATTTCTCCTGGGACGTGAGATTGCGAGACAAGAAGTGTTCCTTTTTTCTTTTTTTTTTTTTTATACACGGCATGAATCTTTCGCGGGGTCCCCGTGAATGGAAGATTGAATTCCTTTGGAGTCGATGAGGGGACTTTCTACCGTGGTGGGAAAAAAAGGAAGAAAATTGTGAATCATCGAAGAATGCAGATTCCTGATTTACCGACACATTTGCAGCTCCCACCCCGAGATGCGACTTAACCGAACGAGAACTTTACCGGAAAGGCAGCGCTAATGGCTCTACCGCATAACAACTCTGCCGGAAAGCACCTCCGTCGTATTATAACTCCACCCGAAAATCTCGAGCATAGCACCGATAAAACTCCACCGAAATGAACGAGTTGCTAACAACTCTACCGGAATTAAAGTTAAATTCTACCGGAACACGGTTCTATCAAAAGGCTTACTTTAATGGAAGGTAATTCGACGCTTTTTCTTTAATTATTAACAAATTTAGCCCACACGTTGGAATACATTTTTCAATGGTGGAATTTTAGCTCATGAAATGGAATTCATGCCATTCTATCGTCCGAGTTTTCTAATAGTTTGTAATGGAATGGAATATATCCAATTTTATAGCGAAAACACTAGTGTTTTCCGCTCGACATCCAAAGCCACGTTGTACCCATCAGAGGGTCTATCGAAACTTCGTCACACGGCTGAGCTATTAAGGTCGTCCTTTAGGCGGCTGGTGTTCTGTCTCAATCAATGAGTGCGGTAACTCTACCGCGTAACAACTCTACTGGAATTAAAGTTAAACTCTACCGGAACACAGTTCTATCAAGAGGCTCACCTTAAGGCAGAGTAATTCGACGCTTTCTACTTCCCCATAGAGGAAGCTAGGTTTTCTTCAATTACTAACAACTACGGTCCGTAGATAGGAACACATTTTCCAATGGTTGAATTTCAGCTCATGGAATAGAATTCATTCTATTCTGTGGACCGTACATTCTAATGGCCTAAATTTTAGCTCATCGAATCCAATTCATTCCATTGTACGCACCGAACTTTCTAATGGTTTCAATTTTAGCTCATGAGACCGAATTAATTCCATTCTGCGGACCTGAAATTCTAATGGCTTGAATTTTAGCTCATGGAATGGAATTCATTCCATTCTACGCACCGAACTTTCTAATGGTTTCCATATTAGCTCGCGGAATAACATATATACAATAATACAGCGTAAGAACCACTAGAATTTGCTATCGAAACTTCGCCCCACAGCTGAGGTATTAAGGTCCTCCCTTAGACGGTCGGTATTCGCTCTACTGTCTCAATCGATGAGTGTGGTGCCGTTGGCTCGTATATCTATGTATGTATACGGATATATCCATTATATCTGGTTCTTGGAGCGACCAATGATGCGTCGTCAGCGAAATGCCGTATGCAGCAGCAGCGGCAACGGCAGCAACGGCAGCATAGCATCCATCCAGGGGCTTCCGGATACTAGCTGCTGCTGCTGCCGCCGCCAGCGGGTCTTAAAGCCTTTTATGATCGCCGGCGATTCAAGCCAGCGTCTAACCGGATCAGACTATCAGTTCAGAGGACGGTAGATGAGCCATTGGATCGGAAGGGCGTCGATCCGACGGGGTACACGTAATACGTGTTGCGTGCCACCCTCTCGTCCCTCGTGTCGCAGCACTCAGTTCCTCGGCGATGCTGTGTGTTCCCGTCCGCTTCCGCACACAGCCTCGCGCAAACACACAACACAGACAGTTTACTTAACTTTTAACATTAGCTTCTCACGTCATCCGCATAACGCACATAAAATTTTATTTTTTTTACCCCTTCCACGCGACTTCGACAGCGTGCGCGTATCGCGTTCGCATCGTCTGGCGACTCAGCGATAAAACACGTCAGAGAGACGCGTTCAATTTTTATCGCGTTTTCTTTTTTTTCGTCGATAAAAAGACGATAGACCATTGCCGCCTCTGTGTCTATATTAGTGTCAAGATCAATGACGAAGAATAAAAAGAAAGATGAAAAAGAACCGATGAATAGAAAAAGAGCGAGGCTATTGGAAATCCGGTGGGAAGCCGTAGAGTCGCAATCCTTTCGGGGTTTGACGTAGCGTGTAACCGGAGGAACGTTCTCCGGAGAACGGAGTACCCGTTCTCGCCGACGGGTATTTGGAGCAAAGTCACTGGAACGTCGGGGCGGGGGGGAGGTGGGTGTATTACATCGCGCCAACCTTCATTTTAATCGGACCGGTGCTCCTCCGTCGCCCGTCATAGATTGTACAGCCACGTGTACCTTGTCGCAATGAGAGCGATTAAAATTACACCGGTCAAAGTTCGAGATCCCTGAAGCATATCGACGGTTCAGTGCCAGAAGGCCATGAAGGCTATGCATACGCACAGCCGATAAGGCCTTATGTCATCGAGCCATCGATATGTGCCTTGTGGAACTTGTATGCGCTCCGATGTCCACGGATCACGATGTATATAGAGGGCGGAGTGAAACGAATCGTTATTAGTTCTCATTTCTTTTAATGATAAAAAAAGACGACCGGTGCGTCTGGGGAAATCGGGCATCGCCAGGTACGCTCGCGCGTGCGCACTGGTAGTCCGACATTGCAGCTGGACGGCAGGCTTGCGATTAATAATGGAATAACTCCAGAAGTTTTCCGGACGCATTGGGGTAGTACGAGCGCGAATTTGATTATTAGATGCAAAGCACAATTGTTTATATTTTACAAACGGTGCATAGAGGATCATGTTTGTAAAAAATCAAGCAAAGTTAACACAAGTAAGGCTATTTACATTAAATAAAGTGAATCCATAATCGAAAGATTTGGCATTATTTCCTGTCGGAAAAGGGTCTGAATCGTGCTGTTGTTCAGGTTTATTTTGTATTCCGCGATTAGACGCGTGTAGGATCTATAACCGTAATTTGATCCGGAGATTTCAATGATTAAAATAATGTTGGAAAATATTAGGCTTACCAAATGTTTCAATGATAGTTATTTAAATAATGTCGGCTATTAGTCTGCCAACGGTGGCTTCACTCTATGTCAATATCGCGATACTGTGAATTCGGGACCACTGATTTATTAGCTGTGTCAAGCCATTAGATTACAACGGTAGCCCTCGAACATATAGAAATACGTCCAATGTTGATATGAATTAATAATTTGTAAACTTATTCTCCATAGTGAAACTGTAGTCATGAACTTTCTTTCAAAATACATATCGTGTTAAATTTTTGCTCATGGCCTAACTGTGTACGCCAAAATTCGTTGTGTTGATATTTAACAGTTCGGAAAGAATTTTATCAGGCCTCGAAGAAAAAAATTCATATGAAAATTGATGTACTGCGATTGCAAGTTTTTATTCATAAACTGGTACATTAAATTTAATTTACAATTGTGATGAAAAATACAGTACAGTGCAAGTTTTTAGTACAGTATACTAAAAGTTCAGAAACAGTTTACTTTTCATCATTTACTTTAATTTTACTATAAAAGTACTGCAATTCCAACAGTTCACTTTAATATTACTCTAAAAGTCCACTAATTGATCATGACAATTGTACATTAAATTTCATGTACCAGATTCTGCATAAAAACTTCCAGACCGGTACATTCAATTTACAATTCTTTTATTAGTGTGTCATACACATGCAAAATAATACATTATCATATTACTATTTTTTCGAAACTTAAATACGACATTTGCAATTTTTTCTCAATAAAACTCTCATTTGACAAGCTAATGTGCAAGTGTTGCCTTAATCGAGACGGCAAAGAATAACACCGTGCATCGTCCAACCAGTTAGTTTATCGTGCGCGGCCACCTTGTGTTATCAATTTTTATTCGATAATCGTTACGGAAGTATATCCGTCGCCAGAACAAACAATGAGAAATATGATAGCGTCGCCGTTTCACGTGTTGTTTACCGCGCATCTCCGCTTCTCATTGTTTGCTCTCGCACGCGACGATTTTTTTTTTTTTTTTCTCTTTTGTTCGTTCTCCAGTCCGCGAGTCTCCGGACTGCCGATCCGAGCGATATCTTACTGTTCCCCTATTCACCGGTGCTTCTCCGACGTACGAGTACGCTCGCGGAATGAGAGAGAGAGACTCTTCGTGTACCGGTATCGAATTTTTCATCGTAAATTCCAACGGAGTACTACTCTCGACGTACTGGAATTTCTATCATTGTCCGTGACACGACATATCGAGCAGGGATGGTTATTGTGTTGTATACGTCGAGCACGCTGCACCGAGATACAAGCGGGGATATCAATTTGTCGTGCCGTGACTTCTCTCCGCGTCCAAGTGGTCCACGGCCTTTCAATTCCTCCAATTCGTCTCATCCTTCGACAATTTTTTTATTTGTTTTCCGCGAAACTTCCACGAGCATCGTGATGTTTGCAGGGCTCCAACGCCTGCGCAACGCGATTCCTAGGCGTTGTATCACATATCGGATCGCCGTCCTAACTGCACTTTAAGAAACAGTTTGGCACATGGAGAAACGAGCAGGCGCGACCGGATTCCGAGCGCCAGAAGCCCCGTCGATGTTTGGCAGACATCTAGCAGGGAGAGTTTCTCCAGCAGGTACTTCGGACGCAAAATCGGGACTCCGAGCTCGAGGACACGGTGGAAGAATTTTTTCAAAATTAAAAAATGGTAATTCTTTAGTGAAATATCTCCACTTCCTTGCCGAGAAAGGGATTTCATTAGGTTGTCCGCAAGCGATAGGGTTGTTGCCGTTTTCTCCTGGTTCTCGGAGCCGCGGAGGTCGTGGCATCGAAGTTTCGTCTGAAAGGCCGTTACGTAACATACCGCAGCATCCGAGGAGTCTTCGTTACCAGAAGCCGGTCGAGTTCTCGGGCGGATAGAGTCGGGTGAGACGGTAAAGAAAGGGAAAAAGAAAGTCGAGAGACGGTGAGAGGAAGTTGAACGCTTTAAGAGACTCTCGCCCTTAAAATGTGGCTTCCGCGTAACCGGACCTCGGACCACTTTGGCGTGCCTCTCTCGTTCGACCCTGCCACCAGTGCCTCCTCGCCTCTGGACAGCTTTCCCTTTCTTTCCTCTCCTTCTTACATTCGGCGCTTAAATTTTTTCTCTCTTATCGACCTGTACATAGTACGTATCTTCGCGTTTCTCGCGAGCTCCTTTGAGACCCGTTTCCTTGAGGCTCCCATTCGCTAACGCCGCCTCTCGACAATCCCGCAAAGGGCGAGAAACGCAAGTGGAAACGAGAACTGCATCGGCAAGATTGGTTCCTCAATTTTTAGAAAAAGTCTCTGGTAAAACTTTTCCAGCGTTACATTGGGACCTGACCAGACCCTAACCGGGCCTCGCCAGGGCATCATCGAGGCCTCATGTAACGCTTCAAAATTTCTACGATTTATTATCAGTTATCATCGTTCCTTCTCGGCAATTCCGCTAATGGTGAGAGACGCAAGTGAAAACGCGAACTGCATCGGCAATAATTGTTCTCCAATTTTCCGAGAAAGTCTCCGGTAAAAATTTCCCAGCGTTACATTGGGGTCTGGCAAGACTCTGACTAGGTCTCGTCAGGGCCTAATCGGGGCCTGACTTAACACTTCAAAATTGCCACCAAAGATTGTTTGCCTATTTCCCTAAATATCCGGCCATAATTGCGCAACGAAAATAGTAAAATGAAAACGAGATTGATTCTTGTTATATCGTCACGGAGAGCTTTATCTCCGTCTCGGAATTGAGCGGCTTTCCTCGGGGACCACGTTTTTACTGTGAACTCGGGTCGGTGGCAACGGTTTGCACGAAGACGAAGTACTCTACGTCGACTGCAGGGGAATGCGGCGTTTATCTTCAAGGTCTGTCTGCGTGCAACTACTATCCTCTGCAGCCCCGGTAGATGTACATGGTACATAGACCGGCGGAGGGGGTTGGCGTGTAAGCTTCGCACGTGGAGAGAGTACCCGAGATATACGTACTGGTGCAGTCCGCCACTATCCGGGCTCTGGCCATATACGTGGATACACAAGTCCGTCGACCCTACCGAAACATCCGGAAGGAAGGTGCCGAGATGTATACCTATATATACGGAATAAGAAGCGAGACAGCGACAAAGGTGTGTTCACAAGACTGGCAGTAATGTAGCCACAGGCAGTCGACATTGTGTAACGACATTCGGGAGCGTCGAGGCGTTAACAGATTCTTCCGCCTTGTTACATATACACAGGGCAGTGCCGGCTGATGTAGTAATGACTTTTCTATTTTTTTTTCTTTTTTTTAACAACCTTGACGAGAGGTACGTGCGTTGGTAATGGACCGAATATCGGTGGTGAGTTGATGATTAATTGGGCAAACATTGTGTGTTAATATTTTGGGCAGGGGATTCGACGAATTTGTGGGGTGAGTTTTTGGTTAGAGATATTAACAAATATTTGCAGTGTCAGTTTTTTTTTATTTGTCTCTACTACACGTCAACTAGATGAATCAATTCGATCCGACAAATGTCCGCGCATGGTCAGTCGGAAAAAGAAACTGTTTGATACCTGAAAGCGTCCGGACGATTGACTCTGTAAGATGTACAACGATTTCGTCCGTATCACCCTGCATGACGCTGCGAATATTCGGTCGGCCGGATATCGACAGAAGTGACCGGCGAGCGAGGAGGAGAAACCCGATAAACCGGAACGTGTATTGGGTATTTTTCAATTCCTCGGACCGGGACTCACAGACGTTTGAGGTCGGGATCTCAGATTCTGCGAGCATTGTGCGATAGTAACGCACGATTGCACGCTGAAAGGACTCGGGTCACCGAAAAATCGTGCAAATAAAAGTCGAGTGCTATTGCACATTATCAATTGTGACGGACCCAAATATTTTATGCAAATTTACTCGAAGAATCGCGAAGTCAAAGACTCATGAAACATCATCAAAAATCGTATACATATTTTGGAAAACTGTGGATTTGGTTGTTTGTGTGCCGGTTTCGATGTTTGTCCCATCTGAACACCCTCTATCGGTGAAGCTTAGAGACTTCCTATTGTAGTGGAGATAAAAGCACAGTTGTTTCATAAAATCCACGCGAGTACGCGAAGCGCGCCGCAATACTCGGAAAAAATGTATTTAACGGCGACCGTTTATTTGGTTACAGTAAAATATTTATTTAAATGAAGTATTTAAATCAAATAAATATTTTACTTAAACCAAATAAACGATGACCGCCAAATAAATTATTTTTCTGCGTGCAGCATAATCGGTCGTGTTCTATAAAGATGTCCGACACATTCTTCGGCGAAGTTTTTTACCGGAACGATTTTCACCTTACTCGACCAACTCGCAGGATAGGAGTCTCAATAGTAACGCACGATTTTGCGTTAAAAGGGTATAAGTCACCAAAAATCGCGTACATAAAAGTGTAGTGCGATTGCGCATTACGAATTGTGATTGATTCAGATATTTGACGCAAATTTACTCGAAGAGTCCTTAAGTTCGAGTAATGACAAATCATCGAAAATTTTTTATGAAGATATCTTGACACTCTTTGGCGAAGTTTTTTTTTGTCGAAACGATTACAACACTACTCGACCGCGGTCGCAGGATGCAAGTGGCGATACCGTTATCGCCGGCCGATTCCCATGCCGTTAATGCATTTTCGCTGACGCGGCTGCATCGGAGAGCCTCGGTATATATTATACAAATCAGTTAACTAGCGTAAACGGTCCGGCACTTTGACCATCGATTCGTATTACACGGTTAATTACTTTACATTGCTCATGTAACCGAGATTAGCGATCCGATTATTATTGGAAAATTTAATGCACGGCCCCGCGCGGGAGTTCACGATGCAGTATAATAATATCACCTAGTAGGTAAATATGGTGTCCGTTATATATACACGTATAACCGTTACGTTGTTATTCGATATGTTGACTCTTTCGGTCCGAGCGACATGTTGTATTTTCATCAGGTATTATCTGCTGTTTGTTCATTTATCTCCGCTCGCGTATACAAGTTTTTCATCGAAAACGTTGTCAACATCGAGTCACTTTATGTATCTTCTTTTTTTTTTAAACATAACCATAATGAGTTTTTCGTATCGAGTGCAACGACAGTGGTGCAAAAACAAAAATAATACGTCCGGCAATAAATTTTCGACTGCCAGTAATAAACGAGTTTGAGTGCAGTTTCATAAGATCCTCCGGCGGTAAAAGCGGAGCCGATGAAACCTGAAGATTAGTAGGTTTCTCGCACTTCGAGTGTGTTCGAGCCGGCAAGGATTCGCCGGCCACTGCCGGGCCAGCGCTTCTGGCGACGTACAGAAAGCTCTGGGGAGACGTGGAACCGTTGTACGTTGATTTATCGAGTGCGAGGAGAAGGAGGAGGATCGCGCCCGTTTTGTGAGACGATTCCCGGGACTCGCAAGGACAGCCGGAGAGAAAAGTGGACGCGAGTGGAGACGCGCGCCCCGGAGACAGCCGAGACACTCGATATTTTGATCGTTCCCTATTGTACGCCTGGCGTCGAGAGGCACTCTTCTTCCTCGATATAACCGAGTATTATATCGATAGCAGCAGGCCAACATTTCTCGAGAGAGAGAGGAGACCGAAGGGCGATGACTCGATTCGAGAGCTGGCACACACGACGGAACTATGAGATCTTGCATGAGCGGATTCGTTCGAGATGCTGCTTTTATTATTATTGTTATTCTTATTTATTACTCGGCTCGGGGAGTGTAAAGCCTCCACTCGGAGCTCTTACACGTTTTATTTAATCGAAACTAACAGCGATCGCGAGCGTATCCTAAAGTCTCGGTATTTGGTTTTTTAATTTTTGGACTTTTATAGATTGAATCTTATTTTTTAAGAAAAACTAAGGTAAACGGCCCAGTTTACGCCATCTCCAATTATTAAAGGGAATATTTTATTAAAAATATACGTATCGCGGCATTAATCAAGAGTAAACCGCTCTTCAACATGCCGTCAATTTCGTTTGTATTTAACGTATAGGCGAAAACTGGGCCGTTTACCTTACATACCCGTGGTTATTAATGGCCAACACAGAGCCAGTGCAGCAAATTTAACCACAACGATTGTCAAACACGTGGTCTTGTTTATTCGACTGAAATTCGTCATTGAAGGACTCTAGATTGAGGCTCATACGGCAGCCGATCAGGGAGCATTTATTAAGGGACAACAATATATATCGAAAATGCGAGTTATTTTGGGCACGGATTTTTGGAAGTGGGAAAAAAGACAAATAAAAAAAGAGATTCTGAAGCATTACATAGCCGGTTGATAGGGCCCTGATGTAATGCTACAAAATGTTTACCAGACTTTCTGGTAGACATTTAGGAACGGAATTTGAAAAAAAAAAGATTATTGGGCAGGCAAGTGTAGAAGGAAATTTGGCTTGTTTGCCACCGCATCAGACAAACACGCGTGGCTGCTGAGCAAAGTGGATGGCAACGGCGCCACGTTCAGTCAAGTACGCAGCCACACGTTGCGAATTAGAAGGCGTCGATTAAATCGGCCGGCGAACGGCGCGCACGCCGTCACCTCGAGCGAGACACGAGAGGAGCGGACGAGGCCTTGATGGAAACTTGATACTAATTGTATCTTGTCGACTATCGGGCGGGAGAAAGAGACACCGAACAACAGCATGCTTGAACTTTCTCTATCGCAATATCGTAAATTCTCTCCGTAATCTTTCAGTGGTACAGTCGATTATTTTTTTCAATTTAGTAATTACATTTTTTTAAATCTCGATGGGATTGTAATATATTCATTCTACTTTACTGGAGATCACGGTGAAGAATATGGCCCATCCTGATTATATCGTAAATAAAGTATTTAATAATTTTTCATACTCTAAAAAAAGTCACATGAAACGTGACTTTTTTAACATTTTCATCTTTCAATAGTACAGTCGGTAACCTCTTTTTTATCAATTTAATAATTAAAATGAAGAAATTCTCGGTGGTGTGTCATCGTTCGGTTTATTCGTTGTTACTGCAGAGGATGGTGGTGAATACGGCCCACCCTGATTATATCGTGAATAAATTATCTGATCATTTTTCATGCTCTAAAAAAGGGATACCAAACGTGACTTCTTGTAATTTTCATCTTTCAGTCGTGCAGTCGGTATCCTCATTTTTTATCAATTTAATAAGAAAAAATGTCGTCATTTTTCATACTCAAAAAAAGTCACACCAATCGTGACTTTCGTCCCATTTTACAATACCCCCCCGGCCACTAAAAATGTATATATTTCATAACGTTTTATAAAGTCACTTCCGAGGAATGGCGGGAATATATAGAGCATACCGTAGCCGAGTGTATACAGTCAACGCATTATTTCTCGAGAGGATATCGTCCCCTTTACGATATCTTTTCTATCATCGTGGAAAAAGCAGGCGTTGGTGGTATTTTTTTTCTCGCCGGATATAACGCACAGCAGTATAGCAGACGGGAATGGTGGATGTACCCGCCGAGTTCTCGGCCCACTCGATTTCGCTGTCCCTATCCGTTGTTGTCTACTGCGGGTTTGCCGGTGACTGCCGAGGGAGTGACAATGCAGAGGGACCAAGAGAGTGGGGTAATGTCATGCGATAACTCCCGGACTCCTCTTTCCCGTGCGCTGCCCCTCGACCGACGACACCGTCGCCATCACAATCGAATGGTCCAACAAACCCTCATCGACGTCATTAGTATTTCATGTTGTTCCGCTTGTTTTTTTTTTTGTTTTTCGCTCCCTTTCATCCTCGCTGCGGGTTTCCAGTTCACCGTAATTTCCGGCAAATATATCCTGGATGATTTTATTAAACACCAATTACCTTATTTTTATTTATCGTGACTATTATTATAAGGATGAAAAAAAAATCTATACATTGCCCGGCGTTCATGATATATTGACGTCATGTATATGTCCGGATGCGGACTATACGAGAAGTAGAGATCATCGAAAGAGTTGCGGTGGGTTATACACGTTTCATTAGTAGTAGAATCGATGACCATCGATTGGACCAAGAAATCGTCATCAACGTCATTAGTACAACGTGTTCCGCTTGTTTTTTTTTATTTTTCGCTCCCTTCCGTCCTCGCTGCGGGTTTCCGGCTGACCATAAACCCCGGAAAATATATCCCGGATAATTTTATTAAACGCCAATTATTTTATTTTTATTTTTATTTATCCCGACCGTTATTATAACGATGATAAAAATATCAATACGGAAATTGCCCGGCCTTCGTGATATATTGACTTCATATATATGTCCGGTTGCGAACTATACGCGAAGTAGAGATCATCGAAAGAGTATGATCCAGCTTGCGGTGGGTTATACACGTTTCATTAGTGATAATTGACAACGGTAATAATTAAAGCGAGCCGTCGAAGCCCCCGGGCTAAATATCGATGAGCCGAGGTGGTGGAGCCCGCCCGTATTCAGTCGGACAAAGCGACACGGGAAAGGGTATATATAACAGGCGGGGGACAGGTCCATACATACGCGCGCTATGTACGTGTACATAAGTGTATACATATATTTATTAGAAACCGACCAAATGAGCTCGAACGACCGACAGAGACCGAGATAGAGAGCATGTTAGCTCAATACGTACCACCACTACTAACCCGCTGCAGCACTTACTGCGGAGCTTTGATACTCGTCCCGTAATTGGATTGCTGAATTGTCTCATCGGGACGAAACATTCTCCGCGCGATAACGTCGCGGCCAGATCCTAGATAAGATACAATTTTTAACCAGACGACACACGACCGTTCCGAGCCTCCAACTAACTCAGCACAACTGTCGAGGCTCTCTACAAAATAGAGAATCCGGCGAGCGTGCTGTGGCACTTTGCCTAAGATATCGCACCGGGGGATTCCCCGGGCGGCTTAATCCTCGGAAACCCTTCTTGGATTTCTTTTCACGAGCTCTGACTAACCTGAGCCAGCATTTTGGCTCCGATGAAAAATCGTCCGGGCGGCCAAACGGGAGGAACGAAGGAAAAAAAAACTGTTCTCCGTCCGTCCGGCTTTCTCTCTCCACCCTCGCCGGATCTTCTCGGAGGGGGGCGCGAGGGACGCGGCTAAGTGGTTGCAACTGCATGTGGACGCTAGCGCCGCCGGGACGCCGGAAAATCCAGGGCCCGGTCGCCCTCGGCGCTATCGAGCCGGCGATTAATTTTCCGTTGCGACATGGATTTAGAGAGGAGGACGGCGGCTCCGGGTGCCGAGCCTTCTCTCTAACCCCGCTCTCCTACCTAGCAGCCGCTTCGTTGAGCGCTCTGCGCAAACACGTGTATGCATGTAAAGTGAGTACACATTCGCCCAAAGCTGAGTTAGCCGGGACTCGTTCGTCGGGCGCGAGAGAGCTTTCGGGGCCGCGTCGAGGGCGGAAGGAGGACGACAAGAATGCCGGTTATCACCCCCGGTGTTAATTCTCTGATAAATTTCCCCACCCGAAAGTTTAATAAAACAGTGATAACTCTTCTCGTCGGGGTGCTTCGGAACCCTCCACAGCCTTTTCCCGTTTTTTTTTTTAATTTGTCAGACCAGCAGCGTCCAGTTTCGTTCGGAGGCGCTCGCTACACCGTGAGGAAATATCGGAACGCATCGGTGGCGCCGATTAAAGTTCGTTCCATCAGAGCTCTCGGCCTCGCGTTACCCGCTCGACGTCACCGCCTTGTACTCCGGGTTTTCTAATTATATCCTCGAATCCCTTCGATCGACGACAGAAACACCCGGCGTGTCGCCGAACGATCAATCGTCGGTATAAATATTACCGATATGCACCGCGCGCCCCGCACCGGAACGGAGTGCGGAAATAGATCGCTCGGAGCCGAGCTGGTCTCCTCGGGACGGGGATAATTTCGCGGAGCGCGTGTCTCCGTCGGGATCGCTGAATTTTTCAAACTCCAGCCCACTTCGAGCGATCTCTCCGTCGCGACTCTTCCTTCTTCGGCGCGCATGAATATCCGCGAGGCACCGTAATCGAGGGGGAAGTCCCATCGCTGGGTCGTGCACTCTGACCCTCGGAAGATGCGCGCTTGAATTTATTTCAGGGATGAAAGAAGCGAGGGGGCGGGGACGTGGGATTTTATCTATACGGTAGACGAGACGAGTAACAGGCAAGTCGAGTGCGGAACTGTATATGGCGGTTCGCTATAGTCACCGAGGAGCCGAGAGCACTCTCGAGGATGTCTTGGAGCAAGAGTAGCATGATTATTCTGATGAGAACGTAATTTATGTAGATAAACGTATAAGCGTGCGCGTACACAGAAGCGGTCTGCACGTACGCGTGTAGACCGGCTGGCTTTCCCGAGCGCGCGGCACGTACTTCCAGATCCGCGCACACAATTGCGCAACGGTAATACAATACGTATATGTTGTGTGGCCCAACGTAACGGGGGCCACGACATGCTCGTAAGATCCGCGTGCATACACCAATCGTTACGGGCGGGCTGTACTTGGGATAATATTAACGCGAGAGGATAGTCGCGTGTACACGAGTACGCGTACTCGTTGCAGTTGGGATGGGAGGAGGGGGGAAATAAGTTGATGGTGGGTTTAGGGCGGTGTACGGTGTATGCAATAGGACTAACGATTCTTGCACGTGTCCTATGGTAATTACGGGGAAAAATTATTTCCAGTCTGACCGATGATTCTCAGGAATTTTTTATTTTGATATTTAGAAATTTAACGATTTATAAGACACATATCTATCCCTACTCTTGAGTTGCACTAAAATATTGCAAATGTAATGCAGCGGAGTGAAAGTTTTTATGCAAAAACTCGTACATTAAATGCTAATGTACAATTGGGATGAAAAATGTATATACTTTGTCATTGAAATTAAAGTAAATTAGTAAAAATAAATTATTCCCAATATTTTTAGTACACTGATTATTATTTATTAATTGATTATTATTAATTACTTTTTTATTACAATCGTACATGAAATTTACTATAAAAGTTTTTGCATAAAAATTATATTAAATTTCATACTCCTTTTTTGACAGTATACGCGCTACCGTACACTGTAAAAGAAATGGTAAATTTGTGTGTATAATTTTGATGAAAAATTAATACACTTTATCATTGAAATTATGGTAAATTATGAAAATTAAAGTAATTTCATAGTAAATATTAAAGTAAATTATTTAAAATAGAGTGTTCCCAATATTTTTATTACACTGAACACTAATTTTTCATGACAACTATACACGTAATTTAATATACCATTTTTGGTGTGACTTACAAAGGGTTAAGCAAACCCGCTTCTTCTTTTTAGTCAGGCAAGATCAATTCCGCCCTGCGAGTAGGAAGAGATA
Source organism: Ichneumoninae sp. B BG-2022a (assembly GCA_030522725.1). Taxonomy (NCBI): domain Eukaryota; kingdom Metazoa; phylum Arthropoda; class Insecta; order Hymenoptera; family Ichneumonidae; species Ichneumoninae sp. B BG-2022a. The sequence goes on from JAPYZD010004238.1 coordinate 14,647, forward strand.
TATCGTTTAGCCAGAGTGCGACACTCTCCGAAGCGCGAGAACGAGAAATTGAGTAAAGGCGACGATACGGAGATCATGGGAGGACGAACGAGATGAAGAGGGACGATATATTTTTCGCCCGGAGCGAATATTACAGCCGGTAATTCAGGTCTCGAAAGTTACATTCGTGCCAGATGTCTCTAGTCTAGCGAATGAGAGGCCCGAAGTTGGTCGAACGAATTTCGGCCGAGTTCGGAGTGTCGGGAGAACGAAAGACCGAGAGAGAGAGTAGAGAGTGGGGAAACAGTGCGCGCTGATACATACACGGGGGGCGTATATAGACACGGGGACGGAGGAAACGCGGGAAATCGCTGAGTGTAGGTGAGAGAAGCCAGCGGGGTGTTCGAGGAGGGATGGAATAAGGGCGAGAGTCGCGGAGGATGCTGGCTCGCGGCTATCGGAGGGATTGCGCGCCGCGTGGAAGGCGACGGAGCATGTTAGGAGATGCTGCTGCTGCCGCTGCTGCTGCTGGCTGTTCCTATATAGACACCTATGTACCGTGGAAGCTAAAGAGGAAGCGAGACCGACGTGAGAGAAATCTAGGTAGGGATATGAGAGAGGTTGGCGGAGGTGGGTTAGGGCAAGTCCTCGCTAGTGAGAGGGAGGAAGGAGGGATTCTGTTGTGCCCGGTATTGATGTCAAGGTCTTTCATCTCGGTCCTCGGCTCGTGGGCGACGCGCGCGAAATCAATAGGATCAAATCGTTGCCCGACGCTCGCGGGTTTCCCCCCTTCTTCCCTCCCTGGCGCCCATTCCATATTCCGCCTCACTACTACGCTTACTACACCCTGTATACTGGCTGCTTTTCATCCTCCGGCGAAAACCCTCGATTCTCGTACGCCGCCCCCACCCTCCGGCCCCGCCGGTTATCCGATTCGTTTCCATCTCCTTCGCCGTCTATGTACGATCGGATTCGGACTCTGATGTATCCTCGACATCGATTATTGATGATAATCGAAATAACGCCGAACAGATTGTCGCCCCGGTTCGGCCGCGGGGCTCCTCACCGCATCCCGTATATAGTATGAGGGTCCGCGATGTTTGTCGACCGAATCGTTGACCCTCCGACGTGTCGCGTGACCGAAATCGGAGGGACATTATTTTCTCGTGCATTAGCATAGGAAACTAAAATTTCGGGCCTCGGTCACGCGATTCTACCTCGGTGATGGGTATCATGTTTTTTTTTAGGTAATTAATTCTGGCCTTCGATCGGCTTGGAAGCTTTCCCTCAGGTTCAATTTCACACGTGCGGCTACGTTTGCATCGCGCTACACCCAAATCGATGGTTATCTCCGTGCAGTGTCGTCCGCGGGTAACGGCGAGTCTGCCTGAATATTTGACAAGGCCGAGCGGGCCGGGACCGGTGAGCGGGAACGGGGATCGTCGTTGTCCGCTGAGAGATAACGACGAGGGTCGAGTTGACCGAATTCGTCTCCCTTCGAAATCGATCACGGACTCCAACACGATTCCATTTACGTTTCCTTAAAAAAAGAGCGAAAAAAAGAGAAAACAAAGCCCACTCCACCGTCGAGCGGTGTTAGGCATCTCCGTCGCCTTCCATTATCTTCTCAACCCCCTCGACCCCTCGGCCGCGAAGATTTTCACAGCTGCGACACTCACCCCTCCCCCTCATCCGATAATGGTGAATTTTCATTCTTTCGTCCTCGACCGGCTGTAACACATTATATTCTTCTCCTCAGTTCCTCTCCCCGTTTCGTCCCTTGCAATCAATGATTCACTACGAAACCGTCCTTCCTCCGTAGTTCCTCGTCTCGCGACCTTAAGAATTCTCCCGATCGCCCGATATATCCGCGAATAAATCAATCTTCGTTACGGTTCCAGCTTCTGCAGGTCATATTTCATTCTTAGCATTCATTTAACTTCTCCGCCTGTTTCCACACTCGGCGGGTTCGTAGGTCGGGTCTCGCAGGCGAGAGGCTCGCCTTTGCCGTGGGAACGGCGGAGGGAGGCGGAGGAGCGGCAAGGTGTTGCGGGGGTGAACCCTTGGCATCTCGCCTGACGCGAAAGAGGCCGGAGAGGGAGCTGAATATTTGAAACTGTCGAAGGGCCCTCGTGCGGCCTGAGCTACAAATCGTTTTCAGGTTTGCGCGTTGACTCTCTCGAGTGCGATGGAAAGGAGGGTGCAAACAAAAGGGCCGCACTCGGATTCCCGACGAGAAACCCTTCCCCGGCCCTCGCCGCGCGTCCCTCCAGCTCGCGAGCTCCCGGTTCGACGGCGAGCCTTGGTTAGCGTCGAGGGTCCGGTCTGGGAGGGACGAAAATGAAAACGCATTGCCGAGACGTCGCCGAGCGTGGGCCGCACATGGGGGGCGGCTGGTTGAAGGCGGCGCCGGGAGTGTGACGAGATTTCCTTCTACGTTGAACCACACGCGTCGCCGAGGGTGGAGAACAAAATAAATAGCCACTCCGGCTGGACAACGAAAAAAGAAGACTGTCCCTCTTTGCGCGAAGGGTCTCGCCATAAAAATCTCGAGAAAGATGCTTCCCTCCCTAATCTACTCGGCGGCGCGTCATGAATAAGGAAAGCCTCGAACCGGGAGGTTGATACGGGTGGCGCTCTATTTTTATTGCACCTCCCGTGGCACCGCGACCACCGTTCGGGAACAATTTAAGGCAACCGAAAATAGACATTCTCTTTTATCCGACTGTGACCCGCCGTACGGAATCTCGTGACCCGGCGGTAAAAGGTGTGTCGTCAGTCGAAATCAGAAAACTCCTCGACAGCCCAGCCTCGCGACTGATTCCCTGTGAACCGGGACTTCGCCGCACTCGATATGACGAGCCAGTCGATGCGAGTGACACCGATACGAAGCGGGGAAAATAATTCGGCGGTGGGTATGGTCGGCTTTTGGCAAAGTTTAACGAGCCCGATCGATGCGGGGTCTTTTCGGCCGGAGAATCGGTCAGGCTCTTCCGAAGCCGCGAAATTATTATTAGCGGCATCGGAGCGACTCGGTGGGTTGGCACGGGGATGTGGGATTCTCTCTATCTCCCCGGGACCGGAGGTACCGGAGGAAGGGACGAGAGGCATTGGCAAAGTAAGGTCTGATCATTACGGGACGATGCACACATAACCGCTCGCCTCTCCACCGTCCGGGGGTTGCTGTATGCTCGCGTACGTGCGTATAATCGGCGGAGCCGCATAGGGGTGTGCCAGGAGGCGAACGCTCGCGGGTGAAAGTTTCGAAAGCCACTCGCCTCTCCGCCCCGGGAGCGGACCCGGAGTGCCGACCAGGTAGTTCGGACGCGGACGCCCCTCTATGCCGTTCGTACCCGACGCCGCTGCCGGGGTGCTTCTTGTTTCTAGCAGCTTCGGCGAGCTCTGCAGCTGCCAGAAGCACAGCGTGCCGCCGCTACGGCAGCGGTAGTAGCAACCGCCCGGCGAACGGTCCTCCTCTGCTGCACTGCAGTTGTGGCATTTTCAAAGTGGTGGAAAGCAGGGCTCGCCGAGGTAGGTTTAGAGTACACCGAAATCCGACCGGCGTTTACTACTCTCTATACCGCGCTTCTATACCCGGTATGCTCGTGTGTATCTCTTCCACATGTATATTATATGTGGTGCAGCCTCTTGCTCGTTCGGTCCAGATCCGTCTGCTCTTCTCTACCGAGAGCGGTGTGTATAGCTTTTGTGTATTACATAAAACATACATATATGTGTGTGTGTTCACTTCGACACACATCGTCCCGCAGGTATTGGCCGCCGTGGTGTATCCAGGCGAGCACTCTGCCCGGCGCTCCCACGCCTATTTATAATAATAATTGCGATCCGCACACGTGTCCGCACTCCCCCAACCCTCCTTCGAGATCCGCGAGAGATAGCGCTGCATGCGAAGTAAATTTCAACGGGGTTTTATTGAAAACGAAAAAAGAAGAACACAATAGCGTATTAAATGATAATATTGTTTTTACGATCGAATAATATTGTCGATGCATGACGGGATTATCGATGAATTAATTTTCGTACCCGAGCAATTATTGTCTGAGTTTTGCTGTACGAGTCGTATTTATCGTATTATTATTGTTATTCTTTTTTTTATGGTTTTGTTCATGATATCGTACAGATTTGAGTAAGGTCGGTGTTTCTACGTGGATTTGCAAATCGCCATTGAAATGGCGTACCATTCACGGAGTCGCGAATCCGCGGCCGATCGAAAAAGTTTGTTCGGGCGAAAGAGAAGCGGCACAAGCCGCGGCGAGAACGCGGCGAAATACCGGCGCGGTGTACCGGCCGAGTACATGTATATCGGGGAAAGAGAGACGGACAGAGCCGAGCCGGAGCTCGGGCTAGGGGTTGTTTTTCCGGCTGGCGAAGCGTGCTGATCTGGAGAAGGTCGCGAGTGGCCGATTGTCACGAGCGGACACTGCAACTGTTGTGCTATACTATTTGCACCACCGTGCAGTACCGTGGAAAAGAGATTTTTTTTTGCACGATCTCGAGGGCGAGTGTTTAGCCGTTCGATCTGCTTTTTTTTATCTTTTTAAAATATTTTTTTCTCTTTTACTTTTTAGTTTCGTGCGCACCCAGGGATTTGTCCTTGCTCGAAGGGGGACACCGATTTATTCCGCGCTCCGCGAGGATCAGACAATGGATAAACAACACTACCGGTAAAGTACTTTTTTTATTCGCAATTTTTATTTTATTTTCTTGAATTTTTGACGAGGTTTATCGGTAACCGTGTGCGTGCGTGTGCGCGCGAATGGTCGGTGGCGAAAGACCGCAGCAACGTTGTAAATTTCGCTCGGCCGCTCCATTCTGGGAACGACGAATCGGCGGTACTCGGCGGAAATAACAACGAATCCCACGGTATTCCAGGAATACCCTCTTGAACACAAAATTGTTGAAGTTTGTTGAATTGTTGCATGAATAATATATTTTGATGGGCTATCCATTGTCCTCGTTATTATTTCCTCGGGAATGTCTGACTGCGTTGGAATAGGATAAAAGAGTCGGATTCCCGAATGAGCTAAATCAATTTGATTCCCCGCCCCGCTGGCCTCTCCCCCCTGCCCACCTCACTCCGGCGCAACCGACAGAGTACCGTGCACTAGACCAACTGACAAGCTCCTATCTCTCACTCGTTCTGCTCGACGAGTGTCGAGTGCACGCGATAAATCCAATGGCAGACTACCGAGCGCGCCGTGGCCTGATTTTTCTCCTCGAAAACGTGTACGAGCTTTCGTGCTTCTCTCCTCTAGTTGAAAAATTGAACGTTCTCGTTCAAAGTAGTGCCCTGCGGGGTGGATATGGGAAGTCAACTGCTGCGGTTGTACTATCGACGCTCCCGTACCGCACTGAGGCCCTCCGAGCTAAATATTGATCAAAGGAGCGTCTAGTGGATAAATCCGACACTGGTCAGACACGCTAACGTCGTCTCCGCTGCCCGCATGGACCGCCCCCAGCCAGAGCAACTTCTTGCAGCGTCAACACAACTTGAGTTTGTAACACCCCCCCCTCTTTTTATCTCATTTTTAATTACTGCGCCGGGGAAGAAAAATCGTATTACCGAAAAACATCTTGCATAATTATTACTATCTGTAGGTTTGTGTTTGAGGACGTTATCGTATTCGCGTTGTGCGGTGATATTCAAATAGGACCAGTGCTACAATGGGGAAAAAAAATTGTAAATTTAATACACCGGATTGGAAGTTTTTATGCTAATACGCCTACATTAAATTGAATGCACAATCATGATGAAAAATTGATATAATGTTTATAGTGAAAATAAAGTAAATTATGGAAAGCAAAGTATTTCCAAAGATTTTAATATACTGTACCTTAAATTCTCATCATAATCGTATATGATATTCAATATACCAGTTCATGCGTAAAAACTTCCAGCGCCGATACATAAAATTTCCTAAGATTTTTTTTTACGGTGTATTTTTACATTCAGTACACCCGGATAGACGAAATTTTACGTTCTCTTTTTTTGTTCCCAGTGTACTTGAACTGTTTTCTTTTATGGTCGTTTATATATAAAAAAAAGAACACGAAGCAATTTACGAGGCTCCTCTAGTACCGGTAAAACTATCTCTCACCTGATAGTCCATATAATTCCCGTAACCCATGTGATTGC
>JAPYZD010004239.1:0-11590 GCA_030522725.1 Ichneumoninae sp. B BG-2022a
CCCTCCCGCGCTCTCACTCTTTATATATATATATATATATATATATATATATAGATATATATGTATATATATACACGCATATAATATATTACCAGTTATAACTCGGCGGCAGTCACGTGTTGGAATTCAACGAGTCCAGCATAATGGACCGCTTTCCATTCAAATGAGTGTGTCGATTAGAATGATAATAAAATTTTCATTGACTCACCGTTTCGGTTAATTACTCACTCGTTCGATCAGCCCACTATATTTCGGTACCCAATTTTTTTAAATCTGTCAACATTCCTGCATCGAGTTTGTCCATTCTTTTTTCATTACTATAGAGTAACAGGTGCGGTTTTCAACCCGCGCATCCCCTAAGGACTTTTCTAAGTATTGGAATTCCGTGCCCGCTATAATTTATCGTTAGGCATGCGTGCGGGAATTTAAAAATGAAACGTTTATCGCTCCCTCCCCCACTTTATCACTATGGATCACGCGGAATGCCGGTTATCGGATTTTTTTGCTGTAACCAGCAACGTCATCGGGATGAACGGAAAACAATATTCTAGACACGTATTCGGCTGATTTTAAATCACGGAGCGATGAAAGTTTCTTCGGGGACCCATTTTGAGGAAAATACATATTTTCACTTTCTTGTAGACTGTAGCATTTTTACATTTTAAGTGGAACTTGGCCGGATGGCCGAATGGAATAGCTATATATCGCGAAAGGACGAACCATCGTGGTTAACGAACCATCACTTACGACTTTTTTCTTCCATTAAATACACTTATCAAGACGGGGCTTCTGCCTGGCTAAGACGCCAATAGAAAATACCAACTGTGGACGCGGCTTCGCGAATAAACTTATCGAGTTTTATATCGCCCTTTTCAAGGAGCTTTTAGCTAATAGCTGAAGGGAAATGGCGGGCAGGGAATATTTTAAATGTTCCCCGTCGCTTGCCGCGAGCCACAAGTGGTTTTAGCAAGCACTTTTTTTAATAAACGACCGAAAGCTCCCGATTAAATAATTCATGCCGGTTCGCGGTCGAGAATTCGTGTCGACATACCGAAGGTTAAAAGCTTCGACTTTCCTCTTGATAATCGTTATCATCCTCTACAAATATCAATTTTTGAAATTAACATGCCCGCTTGACTTCTTGCACAAGCTGCCTCCCTGCTTTATGTATATTAGACCGAAGTCTCCTCCACAGGTTTCTTGGTCTCTATCGCGCAGAATTGGCGCGCTGGGAAATACTCAGGGTCGCGACAGTTTCGTGTCGATATAGCCCACCTTTCGTCCGAGCGTATTTTTTCTGGATGGGAAGTGACATATTTCCGTTATGACGTTCCTTTCGGTCGAAAAATTGGATTGTCAAACCGGAAGTGACTTATTTCCGGTATGACGTCACTCTCGGTCGGATAATTTGATTTTCAAATCGGAAGTGACATCGGAAGTGATATTTTTCCGGTATGGCGTATGATTGTATGTGTTTTCTGTATTATCCGAGTTTTCATGTATCCGCGCAACACGCTCTCCGTATTCTCTCAGACAAATGAGGTTCTGCTGCAGCCGACTAATACAATTATTTTCTCAACGTCTCGACATATACATAAATATAGACCCAGCTGCCTCCCCTCTTCCTCGATTATTTGAATGAACCATGTACGACAGGTATTATAAAAAAAACTGGCACGTCAAGCTTTTGTACGCCATCTCAATGAACTATCGATTTATAAATATGATTAACAACTTTGTTTTTTTATTTTTTATATATAATATAATATGTGTACCATTACTTCGTAACTTGGCTGTTACGATTGAATGTCTTTGGAAAAAAGTATTTTGCTTTTGATTCCGTCTATTTTTAAAATTCTGTAAATGTGACAGCGGCTTCCTTAAAAAAATAGTTTCTTTTTAGATTTCTTAACCTAAATAACAATATTGATCAAGTTTGGTGTCAATTGATTCATATTTCACAATTCACTGTTTAAACATTCTTTAAACGATATTTAGTAATAATGTCGTACCGAAATTATTGTCGTGTCCCGAAATAACAAAATATTTCCTGACTGATTAACTTCAGCAGACGAAAGACTAGCAAGCTGGCACATCGAAGCACACACATGTGCAGTAGACGACTCACAGAACATTTTATATTTTCAGACCTTGCGTATGATCAGACAGACTAAGCCGCGATGGAAAACATGGGTTCGAATTGTGTTGTAAAAGTGTCGTCGGAATTAACATACGATGGCCCGCTTCTGATATAATGCAGTATAAAGAATTTACTTCCGGCATATTGGCCTATAACACCGTGGTGGCGTCTCGCTTAATAAAAACTTTGTTTTTATAACTTGCCATCAAGACGCTACCGCATCTCTTGATATATTCTCCCAAAAAAAGAGTTATTACTCGGCATCACTCAACTATCTCTTACGTTGTACGTACCACGGGCCAAAACGGACCAGTGTTATTATCATTCGGCGATACATAGAAACGTACCATTTTAAATAGAGGATACCGGTTCGTTTTGACCATTTCATTCTTAAACATGTCCGTCTCTCCTTGAAGAATACTCTGCAGTAAATAGATTCTCCTTCTTCGCATTCTACCAAATTTCTCTTTTCCCATTGTACTCGGTTGTGCACCCAATCTGAAATAGTCGACCGCTCTCAGCGATATTACTCATACGCAATACCCATATGTATCCATCAACCACCACCGGACCAAATTGTTTCCAAATTGATCACTCCCGCGTATCGCGGGCTTGACGAGAATTTATAGCAAAGCTTACCCGCGGCAATCCAATTAAAACCCAAATTGAAAGCAGTGATGGAGGTAAATCGTTGTCGCGACAATTGGCTCTATCCCATGCGACGCCGGGATCTATCCTCAAATGGCAATCGTGGTAAAACAAGAATATTAGAAAATAATTGTCGCGTCATCGATGATACGGCGAACAATCGCGACATCTCTGTGAAATTTAGCCCGGCCAAAATTTTGGAGCGTTACATCAGCCTCCGGCAAGGTCAGGAAAAAAAGACCCGCCACGGCGCCGATGGAACGGTGAAAAATTGCTGTCGGCAACAGTTTCGCTACCCGACATGTAATTCAAATTCGATGGAACATTCCACGTGTACACCTGCACATCGAGGGAGCACAGGGCGTGGGATTGCCAGTAATGCACGGCGCGAGCGATACGGATCTCGCGGTATCGCGTCGGCTCAGTCTCGACAGGAAGGATCGAGAACTCTGGATTCCCGGCGGACCACGAATCCAGTGTTCGAGCGTAACGCGTATAATACAACAAGTTTGACGAGCAAGAGGTTCGCTGAAGGCAGAGAGGATATCAGGGCGGAACAGAACGGCTCAAATGTCCCGTTTGAGAGAGGTCGGTCGGTGGCAGGCCACAGCTCTCACACCTACACTATTACTCATCGTCACCCGACTAACCGAATACAGTAGTAATGCAGAGCGCGAATATGTTTAACTTACCGGAACAGACTCGGACCGTAGGTAACAGTTGCATCGGACGTGTCTCCGCCTCATCCAAACAACATTTCCGTCGTTTAACTTTAAAACAAAGCAACTCGTCGGACATTGTATTGTCTCCAAAACGTAGCGGTCACTCCGATCATGTGTTTGGGTGTGTATGAGAATTTGACGGTCTACCTAAATGCCCCGTTAGCTCCGACCTCAAGCGCGCCTTTACTACCGTTGATCGTGGATGCGTTCATGGATCTCGATTGGCACGTTAAACCGTTGTATTGAACGTTCACACGCCATGATAGCCTTCACTAGATATACCGCGGCTTACAAGCTGCGATGTGACTTATCTGAACATCTGCCAATTGTATCGCTTTCATGAACCGCCCGAGCATTGTCTTCCGGGACGTGACGACGGCTAAATAGCTTTTTGCATTGGCCTCGCATCGGTTCTCATCTGTCCGTGTAAAAAAATATCTGTTCTGAGATACACTCGTGGTAGATCCATTACGTACATCTATAGACTTAGCGCTAATCAAAGGTTGGCTACATTATTTCTACAGATCTATAGATCTATATAGTTAAAGATAGGGGAGACCAGGGACAAAAGTAACACGGGTCAATTATAACAAGCGGCTGCGCAATGTGACAAGTGGCTGCGCAAATTGAGCAAATTTATAAACATCACTTTATTAGGCGATGTTTGTAATGTTGCTCACTTCATACCCGATGCGTCCGATCATGCGCAGCGTTGCGGAGCTGCTTGTTATAATTGACCCGTGTCCCCGGTCTTCCCTGGACTACGTTTTTCTTACATAGGTATGTAAGAATATCCTCCATACTGATGGGGGTCTAACTCTTATATTACTTACTATTATTAGATTAAATGTCGCCTCACAGCGCTGAATCTCTGCATTGTCGCACCCTCACTCCGGTCCTCGTTCTTGTCGACATATAGTTCCACCACGATATAATAAGATCGAGTGGTTGACTACTGATGGTGGAGCTGCGCAGGAAACGCTCCTCTTGCAAAAGGAGGCTCAACCTATAGATCTACCGCAAGTCAAAGGTAGACCGCTTTTTTACATAGGTGTGTAAGGATATCCTCCATACTGGTGGGGGTCCAACTCTCATCTTACTTATTATTATTCGATTAAATGCCGCCTCACAGCACAGTTCGCCGAGTCTGTGCATTATCTCACCCTCACTTCGGTCCTCGTTCTCGTTTATATATAGTTCCGCGACGATATGATAAGATCAAGTGGTTGACTACTGATGGTTGAGCTGCGCAGGAAACGCTCTTCTTGCAAGAGGAGGCTCAACCTCTAATTTATGTAGATGACACGTGGTGCAGCCTCGACGACGCGTGGGACGTTTCTTCCTCATTTCTCATCATGGTTTCGCTCCTTTCTTCCAGGTTCTATTAGAATGCAAGACAGCTTGATCGAGCGCTACCCTATCGTAGCTGGGCAGAGCCTGCGCCTGGGGTCTCATTTCACTCTACCCTCGGTCCCGCAGGCATAGATAGTGCGGCACTAAGAAGGGTCCACTTTTTTAAGCCTCCAACCCACGAAGTGAGGCAAACGGCGTCGGCATATCACACGTTCTATCCTACCCTGCATCCATTTTTCTATGAACACAAGTAACGGGAGTCGTTAATAACGTAATAAAAAAAAATCACCGTAGGTATATAGTGTTGACAGCTGATTCGTAGCGAGCCACTCGCTATGAATTTACACTGTAACGAAAATTCGTATGAAATTTAATCTACCGGACTTGAAGTTCTTATACAAAAATGACATATTAAATTTCATGAACAATGGTGGTGACAAATTAACATTCAATGTATTAAAAACATTGGAAATACTTTATTTTTAATAATTTACTTTAATTGTTATAAAATATTTGAATTTCAATGAAAAAGCATATTAATTTTTCATCGCAATTGTACATTACATTCCATACGATTTTTTTGTACAGTGTGTATGAATTCGCGTAGGATCGCAAGAAAATCTGAAAAAAGAGACAGGTCTTTATTCAAAGACACTGTTTGCTAAATTTTGTTAAGAAGTTTTTCGTTGATTCGGAAAACACTGGCTACCAAAGTCCCGTCGTCACAGTGAAACGCATAACTTCCATCTTTTTACCCTAGCGGACAGTCAGGAGTTAACCCTTTAGGTACCTTTTGGCCAATCGCAAACGACCATGCCTTTTTTTAAGAACAAAAACGATACGGATATTAGTAATAAATTTTTTTCTGCGTTAAAATAAACATTTCCAGGTACGTCTGTCCATTTTTTCGAAGGTTCCATTTTGGCAAATTTTAGGTTCTCACTGAGCGAGATTCCGGTACGTGAAGGATTAAAAACATGGACTCATGCGATACTCTTCAACACTTTTACTGAGAAAAAAAACCGATTGAGTCAACAAAGCGTTCGCTTAAAATTATTGAGGATGATCGAACGAAATAATTGTCTTAATAAGTAAACAAACATTCGATTCGACTGTCTTGTAATTTTATCAACGAGGTATTCCATTCGATCAACCAAACGTTTGTTTCGCCGCCCGTAAGCGCACATTTTTTTGACGCGATTGATTTTTTTTCTGTGTGATCCATAAAGGAATTTTGTAAATTCATGCGAGAAGTCGAGAAGTCGATTACAAAGGGCCGAGAAGCGAAGCTTGTCGGTTGTTGCGGGCGTGTGAGCAAAATACCCATCAGATTATTGGAATTCCGTTGTAGCCGGCTCGAGCGAGGATGGAAAAGTAGCCCGAGTATTTGACTTGGGAGGATGGGACGGAGAGTGAGCAAGTCGTGAAGCTCGCTCCTTCCCTGCCCTATGCTCCTTCACTTTCCATTGTTCCTCGTATACACAACACGTAATTTACCTACACCCATGCCATTCCCGAAACTGTGCAAATACTCTACTAACTAACGCACCCATGCCGGCCAACTCGCAATTTACGTTCGCACCCACCTACGACCCATCGTCCTCGCCACTTCAACATTCTCCATCAAGTGTTTACCTTGACTCTCCTTCCCTGCTGCGTCACACTTGCGATTCCTACAATCAGCCTTATTTTCATTATTCTTTTCACTAAAAAAAATTCATTCTCGGAATTAATTTAACTGGAAATGACATCGGAACAAGAAAATAGCGAGAGATTTAATTTTCGGGAAAATCCGAACTTAAACGTCGACTTGCGGATGGCCGTTTCCACTGGGCCAGTGAATATGTCCGTGCATCGTCGGACAGGTCAGACAGACGCGCGGTCAGTAGTCTGGTCTGCGAGCCTCGCCGCCGGCAACGTTTGTGGGAACTCAAGCTGAATCCATTACTGCATTCGTTGCTCGTTACTACCATGGACGCTTTGCGAACGTCACCTCGGGAGCACACTATTATCACTCATGTTTCCCTGTCGCTCGGATTTCGTTGATACATATCCTCGCCCTCACTCGTCGATCCGGCCTCATTGGATATCCCTCGGCCTGCCCTTCGGTATTCATGTATCCGGCCAGTGATCATAATTCTCAGCACTCCAGAAGCGTACGGTATTCTGTCGTGCATTATTATTCTACAACTATACCGTGTTACATGTTGTGCTCTAAATGGTGAAAAATTCGTGAATATGTCGGTTAACGAAATTTATGCCCCGTAAAGTGTCCGAAAAGGCAGCCGAGATAGGAATTTATGACTACCAAAAGGAAGTACTGTTCTTGCAACTCTTTGTTTCCGCCCCGTTAATTTTCTACTTTGCGATACCTCGTCCATAATTTATTCTAACGCGCCTCGAGTCTAAAGTCCAATAATATCGCGAGCATAGAATAATTGACTTTCCTCGAGTTGCAATTAATGACGATTGGTTATCATTAATTGCATTATATGTTCCGCACTTAATATTTATACCATTAATATTTTGCCACTCAAAGAATATATCGAAGTTGAATAAAAAATTCAACATTTTTCCGCAACAGAGTGTACACTTGACTGTCGCATTGTTTCGAGTGCCACAAGCCAGCCGGATCTCTTCTGCCATCAGGAACCACGCAGAGCCACGCAATTGTGACACTCGAACCGCATGCGACTCATTCTGCACCGGATAAATCGTATCTGAACAGCAAATGGTCCGCAAAATACGTCTCTCATGCGTGTCGGTCTGCAGCCTATGGCATCGTGCGGCTTCCACCGCTGGGCAGGTTTCTCCACCCAAAGGTACATTTCCGTCTTTTTCGGAAAGTAATCGAGCACATCGGTAAACGGCGTTGAGGTCGAACTAGGTCATAGGCGGTTCACCGAACACTCTATTCACATTTTTTGTTCTCAGTTTCCTCTGTACCCCAGCAGCGTCACTCACCCAGTTGTTTTGAATCGCTCTGGTATATTTTATGAATATTTCTTGTAGGTCTCAATGTTCGCCCGTACTCATCTTTTTTTTTCTCCCCGACAAACTTGTGTTACGTCTACCCCGAGCTCCCCGAGCTTCAAAAGCCTTTTCGTTTACACCCGTTCTAGTTCAAAGCCCCGCACATAGTTTCCCCGAGGTATGCGTCTCAAAAATCGATCGCCCCCATCTCCGTGCTACACTGTTTTTCCCTCGAGTACCTTGGATCGTTCAAGGAAACTGGAAGCAATCCGATGAAAAGAGTTTTACCTCTTTGGTCGGCTTTTCTCATTCGTTCATGCGCCAACTGCCGCCGGCCCATCGATTCCTCCCGTTTTCTGTATCAGTTTTTCGTTTGACTGACGCCAGTCAGCGCTAACCGACTCGTTCGAACTCGGTATTAAGTCTCTTCTCATTCTTGCGATTTAGGGAATACCGATCGTCGTCAAGTCGGTAAGCTATCTGGGGAATCGAGCAGAAGCGGCAGCGGTGGCAGCTCGTCGAGTGACGATTTCCATATACATTCGTAGTGTAGCGAGCTTATGGTCCTGTATCCGATTGAGATTGAATCGCAAATCAAAGCGCCTGTGGACCCTCTTGGACGAGTAGCACAGATCCACCACCGTCCCGTATAGAGCAGGCTGGTAGTGAACTCGACGCCCCGATACGTTTTCTCGCCGTACAACTGTTGTATATACCGCGTATCATATCAACCGTTGAATAACAGAAGGGCGCAACTCTTGTCATTTAACATATAAAGTGGCTTTCAAGTTCACGAGGAACTTACGCCGGAATCGGAAAAAAAGAAAGTCATTTTTTTTGTCATTTCCGGCACGACGTAAAACTGCTATCGGATTTGTGTTCAAAGTGAAAGGATACATGGATCTATATAGTTCGGTGGATTTTTTTAGGACCTTCAAGTTTTATGTAAAAAATTGCAACTTCTTTAGCGTACCTTTTTGATGCTTTTTCATTGCCCTACGACGGCTGGAAAAATCGGTTGTGACACGCCACTGATTGCCCTGTCTGGAGCATTTTCCTTCGTATGACACGATGAACACGTGGGATTTCATGTATAGCCGTCGAAAAGCAAAAAAGAAAAAAAAATCCTGACTTTACAAAATAAGTCAGAAAACAAAAGTTGGAATCGTCTTCCTCCTTTAGATTTATCTGGGATAATACATCATCGACCCGATTTGTAACCCAAGTATCAAAAGCTCAAGTGGATTCCATTGAGCGTCGCGAATTCCTGCGGCACCATCATTACAGCAGAGATATCGGGAGGGCACCTGTTACTCCGAAAATCTACCCTCTCGGAGATCCGCAGGCGCGATCCTTTCGCTCATGGAAGACAGACGGATGGAGAGCGAGAGAAAGCGAGACCGGGGGTATGAAATACTGCCACCGAGCCAGCTCGGTTATCTCAACGAGTTCCCGATGCCGCTTCGCACCCGCCACTCTCCGTCTCACCCGACTATCAGCCGCGGAAAAGAGGAAACGCTATAAAAATATACGGAAAGCATTCGTTTGAGATCACTCACTTTCGTACTCGATACGCGCGAGTCTCGTGTTCGCGGTGGATCTCTCGATGTTTTTTTTCTTATCTATGATCTTATGAATCATGCATCGAATAAAATGACGAAGGGTAGCTATATCTATTTTGCCACGCCACGACCATCCGGTTGCTTTGAGCTGTTGTTTTATAGAACATGAAAAAAACCTGATCCAGTCTCGTTCCGAAGGTACCTGGAGAAACACAAATACGGATTTGAAGCACGAGACAAGAGAGCGAAGCAAGAAGAGTCAAAAGAATAATAAGAATTCTTTCGAGTGGTTCGAACAAAAAGCTGCGTGACACGCCTGAAAGAGGAGAAATGTGGGCGAATTCGTTGATCAAGATTATGAAGGACAATGAAAAATTGAACAAGGAGATGAGAGTAACCATATGGAATAATTAAACTCTCCCGAGGCTCGTAAAAGAATACCGCATCTTTGAAAATCCACCGAAAACGCTGGAGACCGGAGAAAGAAGACTGGTGTGAGGCGACGGGTGGGCGAACATTGGAAATCGATTGCCAAACAGGCGCGATATAGGAATCGATCGTCTCCAAGATAGACGGGACGCGAGTATCGCCCGTGAGCCGACCACTTTGACCGGTCATCCTCGGAATCCTTCAGTCGGGGTTTCCTTCGCGGATAGCCGCCGTCGCCCGAGTGGTGCTACCAGAAGACGAAGATTAAGGTGGGATCCACTTGTCGAAACAATAGGGGAAAATCGGATTAAATTACGCCGTTCGATACTCGAGAATCCGCGATGCGTGCAACTGGAGCCGCTGAGAATATATCAGTGGATTATTCGACCGAAAACTCGATTGGAGGATCGAATGCATTGTTCGGACGAATCGTTTAAGATTGTAGGGATAGGAAGGACCGTGGTCGTAGTAGTAGTAGTAACGCGTAGGGTAAAAGTAGTGAATATGGCCCACCTCGATTAACACGTAAATCAATGATATATGGACCGGGCCATATTCCCCACTTTTACCCTATTTATCAACCATGTGTTATATTGGTTGTCGGTAGACTAGGTAGTCCCTTCGGGTACGTAACAGACGTCATAGTGTTCCATATAGGTGTGGTAACAATAATTGCTAACAAGCCTTTTCAATCCAGAGGGAAACGGTATTTCTAAGTCGGTTGTGAAACAGCGAAGAAAACATATCGTCGTCAAACATATTATTTGTCGATTCTTCTGACAAAACTTAAAGTGTTTTACTATGAAAAAAAGAAACGCTAAAAGATGAGTCCTCGATGATAAATTGATGAAAAAAACTATTGTCAGCTATTCGCTTTAATGGCTGCATTGAAACTCTATTGATATTCAAGCAGGCATAATGTGAATACTGTATGTAATTGCATTTACCATAACGTCATTATTATACTGCATAAAACGGTAAATTTACTTCGATTGTAAATAACTGCATAAAGAAGATTTCTCTGAAATATCGTTCGTAGTCGTGGGGGAGCTGCCTATTAACGAATATCCCGTACTCACACAAAATTTCATAAAACTGAGTTTATACATGTACATAACTGTACATTACCGGTGCGGTGGCCTAGCGGTTAGCGTGCTTGCCTCGAGACCAGAGCACCGGCAAGTCGCGGGTTCGAATCGCGGTGCCGTCGCTTAGTCGAAAAATGAAAATATGGGCGAGACAAAGCTCCAGATATATATACGAGTCATCTACACGTACCTGTACGTGTATACGTCACATATATATAGCTGTAGTCCACGTTTACATTCTCGGCTTGGGCATGACGTAGTTCCGGCGCCGTGAAGCGAACTTGGGACCGATCATATCGGCATATGGTTTTCCGCAGTTTTCCTATGCCCGTGGTAAATATGCCATGGCAAATGGGATACGTGGGGAAAGACGGATGTGGCCGCACTTTGGGGGGAATGGCTCGCGGCAGAAATGCTTCGGATGACAAATAATTAAATAATAATGTGTGGAAAGCCGGGCCGATCCACTATAAGACCCTATAAGTTGGAGTCTTCACTGTAAAAATAAATTGTAAATTTAATGTAATGTAACTTGAAATTTGCTGACATTACTCATATTAATTAAACATTAATGTGCTTTGCTTGTAAAATAAAAATACCAGATATTAAAATTACAAATCTTTTGCTTGAAATTTACAAAAATTTTCATGAAAAATACAAATTTTACTGTAACAT
>JAPYZD010004240.1:0-11588 GCA_030522725.1 Ichneumoninae sp. B BG-2022a
AGAAGATTAATTTTGCATAATAATAATTGCAAAATGTTATTAACAAACTCATCAAAAAATTAATTGGTTAACAAATTACCCGGCAACAAAACTTTTTTTAATGTAAATGATTCGTTTATTTTTCTGAATCCGTATGAATTTTTTCAGATTTTTAAGTAATCGTTGATTTTTGTTCTATAAAAAAAAATCAACGATTACTTAGAAATCTAAAAAGATTCATACGTATTCAGAAAAATAAACGAATCCTTTACATAAAAAAAAAGTTTTGTTGCAGGGTAATTTGTTAATGTGTTATTCCGAGCTCTAAGTTTAGGATCTGTTGTAAACTAGTAGTAAAAGGAGAAAACCGACGGGCAAAATAAATTAAAGAAATATCCAAAAAATAGAACATTATTTTAGAGCCTTCAAAATTGATCGAAGATTTAGCATAAACGGTCGTCCCGACGACGGAATGAGAGGGAAGCGATGAGGAGGAATAAGAAGAAACGGCACGGGCGTCGAAGAAAGTGTGTCATTGAAAAAACAATGGCGATGCCGGGCTGGGCCGCCGCTGGTGGCTACCCCGCGTCTTGATGAAAACGTGACCCAGTATAATAACTATACAGGTACACACGTACGCCGGTGACGAATGATGAAGCTAGGGTAGGTACTATCCACCGCACCAACACGTCGTTCGGTCCGTCCTAGGTACGTCGGAAGATAGCGGGAGAACTGCATCGTACCCCGTTACCTCTCCGCTCGGGGAGACAATAACTTTTTTTACCATCCTGTTTATGTGTTTGCGTCGCGTTCGCTCCTCGTCCCTCCGCGCTTTGCTTTACAGCTTCCAGCGAGTCATCCTCCGCGCCACCGTTCTTCCCCCTATCAGTACCATTTTCTCATTCGGACCGAACAACTTGGCGCAAAAGCTTCGCAGAGAAAATTTTCAGCCGCTCGTCTTGCGCTCAATATTTCACGGAAGCTCCGATTTCCGATTAGAATGCGGGCGAAAAACGAAATACGTTAACCGGATGCCTCGCAAGGTCTGGAAGGCCGCCTTCCTCGCTCGCCTTGTGAGAAACCTGGTACGAAGTGGCACGAGGCAATTAATTAATTCCCCGATCTGGTGATACTCCGTGCGAGGACAACGAAACGTCATCTCTCGCTTGTCCAACTACCGTAATACGATACAGTACGGGAGTTTTTCTTATTTACGACATGCCGCGATGTCGTGCTTCGGGCTCCTCGCTCCGCCCGGGATCTCGTTCGACTTTTCGCGGGACGACACGCTCGGGACCTTCGCAGACCCTCCGTGTCGAATTCTCTCGCATTTACGAACGGAAAAGGAACAAACTGAATAGTCCTCGCGCTCCCGTCCGTGAGACGATTTCGGCATCGATCGATCGCAGTCCAAGAACTTGTGGAATTAAAGTCCGGATAATAAAGGAAGTTGGACGAAATTGATAAGCGGAAAGGAAGCTACAGTATAGTATAGTAACAATCTCTCTCTCTCTCTCGCCCGACCCGGTCTCGATGGGAAACAATCTGTAATCGTTTTTTTCTCAAGGTTCCTGAACTGTTCTGAGGAAGTCCAATTATTAGCGTCCGCTCAACCATTGCACGAAGACGGTAATGATTTTCGCTTAGCCAAAAATGTGAAAGACTCTTAATAAAAATTGGTTACAGTTTCCGTTACCGACCGAGTTCGTAAGTAAGAACACAGTAATAAAGTAAAAAATTAGAGGAAACCGCAAGGGGGGGACGGAAGTAACAGATCAGCCACGTATCTGGACGATGCGGGAGGAGTGATAGCTTCGCGAAATAGTCGACTGAAGCGTTCGGTTAGCCTCGAGAGTCGTCTTCGTCCTGCTGTCGTGCTGAGTCAAGGGGAAGGGAGAGAGTGTCTTACGAAGGGTTGTAGAACATTGCCACTAAAATATAAAGTGGCTTTCGGGGTGGCATAGCAATGGGCTGCCTATCGCATGCATTCACCCAGGGACGCGGCGGTAACCGTTGGGAGGGGGTTTGCTATTGATCGACTGGAGAGAGCCAGTCAACCCTCTCGGCCCTACGTGGTATACCTCTCTTACTCTGCCTGACGGGGCGCATACAGCCCTACATCCGTCTATGTAAAACGCCACTCGCGCATGTAGAATCCACCGTGCCTCCGTATCCACTTCACAGTGCAACGGAAAATTGACGTACTCGCGGCACACGTACGAGCCGGTGGAATCTCCTACGTAGTTATCTACATTTCTCTACATTTGGTTTATGAGTACATCCACTTGGATAGTCGAGGAGCGAGAGGTGAGGAGCGCCGAAGGAACTGGAAAGGACGCCGGGTTGGAGCCTTTCCCGTCAAAACTTTTGGCCCCGTTTCGAAGATAACGACCCAAAAGTATCTCCCACTTTCCTCCATCCGTTTTCCCCCGGCTCATGCGGCGAGGAAGGCTGAATGGAACGGACGGTATAGCTATCCGGAAACCACTACGGCTAAGTGATTCTCATGGATAAATGGATGAGAGTCCATAGTCGAAACGACTTGTGTACACTAAACGGATAAATAATGTAACGGAGTGGCGGAAACTAAAATGAGGACCGAGGAAAGCAATATCGGCGAGTTTGATAAATCGAGGTCACTCGTGCCTCTGATGGATATCGGGAATTAATACGAGGATCGCTGTACGATTACGGAGCCAAGTTGCAATATTCGTGGCGGTTATTACAAAATATATTTTAAAAAGTAATAGAAAAAGATGTAAAAAAAATATTTAAAAAATGGAGGTACGGTGGGAGATGGTGAGGAGCAGTTCGAATGGTGAATCTTTTCAGAGGGGGTGAAATTTATTACTCCTATCAGGGGGTGTAGGATGCGCACGAGTGAACCGGCGAGAGACGACGTATACGATCGGCGGGGGAGGTCGGGCGGGGGAGTGTAGGGGTAATGAAATTGCACTCATCGTGTAAAATTTAATATTAATCCCGGATGTAATATGGGAGCAAGTACGCGGGGCTTGGAGGGGTGTTCGAGCGAGCCTATAACCCGAGTTCTCGCTTTATCCGCGGGCATCCTCCCGTCTCCCTCTAGCCCTCACAACGGATACTATAGCGCTGTACCGCTGCTGCTGGTATTAACTAATCAGTTAATATCAACATTCCAGACTCGATCGAGGAAAGTATAATGAAAATTCATGCGATTTTAATTTGTGAGCTTCAATCTGCGATAATCGCGCAGTTGCGATGAAAGAAAGATAATTGGAGGGAACAAATTGTATCGATGAAAACAAAACACGATGGATGATTGCGCAAAACGAGAAAGAGTGGAGATGTACTAATGTACTATCCTGCTAAGAACCGTACTGAATTTATGGGCCGGTGACTACTGGCCAATAAATTGACTACAATTTATTGGCAAGTAGTCACCGGCCAATAAATTTAGAAACATACTTAGTGGAATAGTACGTCACATAGTACATTAATAACGTAATTTAGTAACATCGCGGACTGCTGCCAGTTTCGCGTGCTCATACATCGCGTTTTACTTGTTCTCTTCAATAATTTTTTCGTCATCGCAACTGCACGATTATCGCAGATTGAAGTTCACAAATGAAAATCGCATGAATTTTCATTATAGTTTCCTCGATTGAGTCAGGAATGTTGATAGAACAAAATTACAAATTTATTGGTATCCTACTATTCAATAAGGTAATAACCCTTTATAAGTCGCATCGCCCAAAACCGTACAGAAAAGGGACTAACGGACGCGGAGTGGGGGCCACGAGTTGCCGTAGCGCCTAAGAGTAGAGATAGAGGTGTGACTTATAAAGGGTTAATGTACTTATAGAACTTTAGTAGTTCGGAATTCTCAGGAAGTTTGAGCAAATGTACATAAGCAGAGTAAATAAGGAACTTGACGAACACCAGTGAACGTTCGTTTAATTGCAAAATAGGGCTTGATTTATTTTTTCACCCTCACCTCGATGTTTCGGAGTTTTTACAATATTCACGTGCGTGGATTCGTGTTACGCGAAGTCTCGATAGCTCGAAAGCGAGAAACTCCCGCCATGATGTTGCGGAACAGAAAACGATTGTTAGGCGAGAGAGTGCGAAGGCTTTCACACTGATCTCTAGCGGTCCGACTAGTGAAACGAATTTATTCTCGTCGTGAATGATCGAACGACGTGAGCGTCCAGTCTCGTCGTAGCTCGTGCGCGTGTGTCCATAATCTTTTGGCGCTTTGATTCGTTTGGGTTTGAATTTTCTAGTAATATAATTTCTTGACAATAATGTTACAACTTGCAATTTAAATATTTGCCAGTCGACAATCAAAACTTCGCACCTATTCAAGATCCTTTATTGAAACTTTGCTCCACACCTGAGGCATTCGGATTCTATGTTGGGTTACCGGAATTTGGTGACAGTCGAGAAAGTCTCCGTAAAACTCGAGGCTCACCGACGACCTCCCAAGTTACGAGTTGTAGCTTGCTATTCGAATGAATTCACGAGACTCACGCGAAACGAGAAACAGTGGAGATCTTACTAAATTACGTCACTAATCTACTGTTCTATGTTACTTGGCAATAATTGTAGAGCTTGCAATGCTAATGTTTACCAATTGACAATCAAAACTGCCCACCTATTCAAGATCCTTTATTGAAACTTTCTCTACAACTGAGATATTGAGGAATTCGCTCTTCCCTACACGTTTCGTGGACGAGTCGAAAAAGTCTCCGCGAAACTCGATGCTCGCCGACGACCGGCCACGTTACGAATTCTAGCTCGCAGTGCGAATAAATTCGCGAAGGAGACCCGGAGAGCTACTAGTGCCCCGACATAGTAGCACACGCTCGGTATTCTCTATACCAACAGCGTTCTCTCCTTCTCCGCCTCCTTTTCCTCCTTCTCCCGACCCGGCGAGCACAGCCGAGGCAGCTCCTAGCTCGTTCGGGAGAGTCCTGTGCCACCTCTCGACTCTTGCTGCTCTCCTAATCGCGCCAGGACGATTTTCGCGCCTCGCGAATTCGCCCGTGGCGTTCTCAGGACGTCGAGCTGCGAGGCATGGAAACCGAGCTCCGTCGTCCCCGGCCACTCTTACCCCCTCTCGCGACGCGAAACCTTGACGAAAAAAATTCGCGCGTCGAAGGACGCCCGAGAGAACGAGCGAAAGAGGCAATATTGTGGTCCGATGACCGCTGCCCGGACGAGATAAGTGGGAAGCGTGTGGAGCGCAAAAGGCGCACGAAAGAGCGAGCGAGCGAGATACACACGGTGTGCAAAGTAAGAGGATCTCACAAAATTTAACCTCTTCTACAGTTAATAAAATTAATAAAAAAATCATCACGCTCGGATTTGTATTTTTTTTTTTTCTACCAAAGCTACGTTTTCGTTTGGTTCAAGCTAACTGTTATTTTATCGGTAGGAGAGAGTGGGGCAAAATGGGACACTGCAAAACAGTGCAAAAATTCCCAATCATTGTTGGATGCCCCATTTTCATCCATGGATACATTTGTATCTACCTCGTTTTGCCCCACTGTCTCATCAAAAAATTATTAGAAAATTGCCTTTTGTCCCACCGTCCCGTTATGCCTCACTGTCTCATTTTGCCCCGCTATTTCCTACCTTAACTCTTCAATGCGATAATATAAACAGTCGAAAAAATTCGTTTCGCAAATTCCACGAGAAATCGAACAGGAACATTAGTTTTCAGTATCTCGGCCTCTCGTATCGCCCCCCCCCCCCTTCCTCCCTCTTCGCCTCGCGGGCAACTTTGCCCGAACGAGTTTCGCCCGAATGTTATATATACGCCGTATAGCTCGGTCACGACTTATTAGATTAATTAACGTAATCCTAATGGGATCTCATCTTGACGCACAATGCAGCCTGCTCGATATGGCGAGAGCTCAGGCTTTCCCGGAGCGGCGAGACGGGGAGAGACGGAGAGAATGTGTTTCTGGCTCGGCCTGGGCGCTATCTGACTATCCGTAACGCAAGTTGCGACGGCATCGCCTTTGCGCCCGTGTAAGTAGCACGCGTGTGCGTGACGCCGCACAGAGTGTAGTCGTGCGTACAGTTTGCGCGTCGTGCTTCGAACTATACCGAGTCGAGCGGCGAGCCGTACACCGGCCACGCACCGATCGTACGTGCGACGCGTTCTCTCCCCTGTTTCGCGGACAAGATAGTCCGAACAATGGCTTCCATTACGCCACGGTGAGAGAGGGAGAGCGGAGCGCGGCAGAAGCCGAGGCTGTACACTCTTGCCCTCTGTTTCTGCTCTACGCGTTAATGGGCAAAATTTCAGCCCGAGACGTTCGAACCTCCTTCGGTGGAAAAAACACCGGAAATATCCACCGAAATAAACTGCACATGTGCGCGGCAACTCTACCACGTCTCGGCAATCTTTGCAGCTCGGTCGAGATCCACTGTCCCGATTCGGGACTTTGACTGACAAACCCCCTTCATTCTTGAAAAAAGTTTAATATTGAAAGTTTCGTATCGCTTCCTCATAATATCGCTTTATTCGCAAAGGTTGTTCTATGAGAAAGCATTTTCTGTATTTTTGACTGCCTCGTGGAGGGAGCTCTGCCAATAAAGGGATGTTATGAGGAAGCGATATGAAAATTTTAAGTTTTAACTTTTTTTCAACGTGAACGCCGTGCTCGACGTTTTGACAAAACGGCCGTCCGATGCAGGTCAACCGCGAAAAAATACAGGAAAAAAATCATTTTTCCGAGCAGAGATGTGACATTATTTTTGACAAAAGGTCACGCGCGACATTGGTATATTTTTCTGCTTGATCGGTCGAGGCATTCTCGAGTTATAACAGTTTGAATTTTTCGCGTCTAATTCATACATAAATACATACACACACGCACGCATACATCCGGACATTTTGTCTAAATTCGTTATAATGATGTGTGGAACGTTCTGAACACATTTTCATTAAAATCTCGAAATTTTATTTTCACCCAAACCAAAACTTCCTCTATGAGAAAGCAAAAATAAAAAAAATGTTGTTTAACAATTATAAAAATAAAATTCGATCGAAGAACTTTTTTTACTGTGCATAACCATCAGTCAAATTTTCCGAACAATTTAGCGGATTAATGTTGAATAAATTTTGTTTCAAAACGCAGCTGTATTAAAAACGTTGCTAATATATAATCCATTGCCAGTTTCGATTCTCGCAAAATATAAATATATATTTATTCATAAATAAAATTCTGCTCGGAAGACTTTCTTTACTGTGCGTTAATCCATTTGTTAACATTTTTCCAGAATAATTCCGGATGAATATTGAGGAGGATATACATTCGTTTTTAAAACAGCTGTTTCGCCAAGATCGCAAATACGAAACGAAATTTATCTCGATAAAATATGTCGTCAGTCTCGACTCTCGCGATCGATTTTCTTTTTTTTTAATACCATTGTCATTAATTGTCAATTTGGCTAAGCTTACCTCGACGTCCTGATGTCCGAACTTCCCTGACCTTCACATCGACGTCCCGTCCGTCTGGTGGGGAGAGGAGAAAATCTCGACGACATCGAAATCGCCTCGGGAGTTCCCTCGATGTTTTTGTTCACCACGCGCTAACCGCACACGCCACATGGTGATCGCGAGCCGCGCAAGCTCTGTGCAAAGAAGAAAGAAAAAAAAGAATCTAACATAAACTTTGTTTACCCTCGGTCGATATTGTCTTAGTTACTCTTGGACGTACGGCAAGGTCAAGCCAGAGTCTCGGAGGTCATTTCGAACTGAGTTGTCCCTCGCGGCATTATTTTCTCTGACCTCGCAGCATTTCCTAATCTCTAAGTATAGATGCGAATGTTCTTCGTCCTTTTTTTGTTCTCCTCAAAGTTTATTCTTCGCTTCGCATTGTCGAACACGACTGCTCGGTACGAAAACGACAGTTTTTCGTGTTACTCTCCGTCTCGACGACGGAAACAAGAGAAGAAAGCGCTCTCGTTCGTAAAGGAATTTAGTCTTTTTTTTTTAGTCAAACATCTGTAGTCGAACTCGTAGCTCGACACCAACGGTCAATGTTTCGTCGGTGCGACCGAACCGTCGACGCGAGTCAACAGCGTGTGACGTGAGAATTATTAGACACAACACGCGTGGCGTCGAAGCCCCACGATTATTGCGAACCGTCTGGACGTATCCCGTAACGTACGTGACGCGCGCGACGCCTGCGGCCGACTGAGAGACGCGAAGGCGAGTGCACGCTTCGCTACGGTTACCGGCCCGCTCGGAGGCACAGGCGCACGGGGCTGCTTCGCGGCCGGCGCGGATCTCGTCGCTCGCTGCACGAAACCTGACATCCACCCACAACCGCGGCCTGTCGCCGCCTAGCTCCGGGGATGATTCGGACCGGCGAGCGAAATCGAGGAATAGTTTTTACACGGACAAAACCGAGGGCTCGAACGAAAGACGAATCGATCCGGAAGTACGAGTCAGCTGCGATGTTCTTAATCTATATGCAAGATGTTGTTTTTTCTTTTTCAAGGGATTTATACGCACCGACTTATCGTTGAGGATTGAAAAATAGTTTTTAAAAGTAGAAGTGATAATAATAATAAGTCGATCCGAGTACAACGTATGCAAAACAATATGTACACAGTTGCGAAGAATTTTCGAGTACATAAAAGACTGTAGCTCACCGAGAAGCCCGCGCTGTATTCCTCTTTCGCTGATCTACATGTAACAGGAACGCGTAGGGCATCAGAAGCGATAGAAGGCTTTCGGAGGAGTTGCAGCGCGACTCTGGACTCGGGATCTCAACGACCTAGCACAATCCGGGTAGGTAAGGGACTGTCCGTACGACGAAGCGTCTCGAAGCGTCTCGACGAAGGAAACTGACGCGACATCTAGCGTTCGTACATCGGAAGTCAGTTACAAGGTCGAATGTGTGTGTTCGTGTGAGAGGGGGGGGGGGGGCAAAAATAGAGCCATGTAAGAAAACCTCGGGTTTCTTATGCAATGGTACTCAATAATTGAATGAATCAATATGTTTAAAATATTGAAAAAGAAAATTACTGAAATCAATTAAAGTCTTTTTTTCATTGAAGATATAGTTGATTGATATAAAAAATCGAATCCATCAGTTCAAGCGAATTACTTTCGATGTGAATTTTATAAGTTCGATTCACTGATTTATATCCTTGTGACAAAGAAATATCATTGGCCATTATTACCATTATTGAAAAAAAAAGTGTCATTGATTTTAGTAATTTCTCTGAGTGCATAATTTCAAAACAATTACACTTGGTCGAAGTCTAAATAACTGAGGACGGTTGAAATAATATTTAAGCATGTTCCGTGCTATATTTTTTCGCTTTTTAAATAGGACAGTTCATGAGTTGACGAATCGAGTGGAAAATTGTAAAATTGGTCCGGATCGTGACCCAGGCGTTTCGTCCCCCCTCTCCTCACTTTTACTCCAGTTCGTCCTTCCAACGAAGCTTTTTCCTCCCCCACTCCGCGACGATAACGTGCCCACCGAAAGCGCGGGAAATCAGCAGGTGCAGAAGGCGGAGCGAGTCGCGCAGGCGCATCGAATGGCCACACCCTTAAAGCTCGACGAAGGAGGAGTCGTATGGTGGTCGGTCGGTAAGTCATCGTGGATTGGAGACCGTCCCGTTCACCTGTACGCTCTTTGCCACCTCCACTCCTCTGTCACCGCGGCAATTCGCGCAGCGACCTATTAATGCACCTGCATGACGAGTTCGCAAAGGTGATTACCTACCCATCCTCTCGGTGTGCAACGCTCTCCTGGGCTGACGCCCTTTACTTCAGCGAGGTAGTCTTCTTATCTCATCGATCCGTTCGTACGAACTTCTGGGACATTTGGGCAGCCGCAGCTGCCCAGCAAAATTTGGACCATTTCGATCCTGAAGGACCCGACAAAAAAGTTTATAAGAGAAAAAAAATTTACCCTGGCATTCCGGTCAGGGTGATGCGTTTTTGCACCAATTTTGCACGACGCGTTTTGTTACAGTGCTGTAAATTTCAAACAAACAATAACACCGTAAAAAGGATTTTTTACATTTTGAACGTTTTCATTTTTTTCTCATTAATTTTATAAGTCTTGACTCCGTAAACGAGCCGTCCTTTTGGCTAAAAAATATTGTAATATTAACATTACACATTGAAGATTATAATCGGAGATGAGAAGGGAGTTCTCCAGGCCGAGGTGTGAGTAGATCATTGCGGCAAGTGCTCGGACAGCGCCAACAGCCCCAATTCCGGTTCTCCAAATCCTCCCCTGGAACTCCGATGCGCAGCCAAGTATCGTCCATCGTGAATCTAAAATTCGTGACGACGATGTATACGAAATTGCTTGCTCACGCTAGGACTCACGTGCAGGAGTTCGTCGATCAGAGGGTCGAGTCTGTTTACACCGGAGCGATAAAATAACGCCCGGCTGAAAGTAATTTTTCTTCTCGCATGCCGAGCGGTTGTCAACTCGCTCGGGAGTGTTAGGGCCAAAGTGGAACGAGGCTAAGGGTGAGCGTTTGTGACACACAGCTGGAAGAAGCAAGGATGCCGACGGTTCGATCTCGGTGGAGGAGAAGTTCGCGAATGTTTTACCGGAAGAGGAACGAGGATCGAGGCTAAGGGAGGGAAAGGAACGAGCGCGTGCGGGGGAGAGAATTAATTACCCAGGAAGCCTTGTGGAACGCTTTGATGTCCGAAGGGCTTCCGGCGGCGCGCTCGGGAATCGTGTAAGGTTCAAGGTAATCGACTTTGTACGTTTGAGAGAGAGGATAAAAGTTTGCCCTCCAAGTTTCCGATATTCTCGCTGAGTTTCGTATCGTACACACCTTAAACGTATGCGTTCGCGGCGTGTAAACGTACGCGAGCTACAGAATGGTCAAGATTAATGTGTGAAAAAAAACACACACAGGGTCGCCCGGTTTTCCTGATTCGAATACATCGACAGAAACGATTGGTTTAATTGAATTGCGTGGAAGGGAAAAATGGCCAACACCGAAAATATTATTTTCGATTCCGGCGTGGATTTTTATACAAAGCCATAATTTAGTTAGGAGCAAGATAAGAGAAAGATAATAATTTGTTTGACTGATGTTCCGCAGGTTAATATTTATTTGAATTATTTGAGTAATGAAACAGTGTTGCGCATGCACACATGTTATTAATGATCATCGATCGATAGTAGGTGATTTTCCACCCGTATTGCACGCAAAGAATGTGGTTATTGTAGTGAAATCGGGAAAAAATAATTTTCCGGTCTGCATCGGTAAAAAGTACATGCGATACAAACCCAAAAGTGGAAAGTAAAGGTCGACGTTTTGGGCCAAAAAGTACGTTGACAGAAAATAAAAAATGCCCCGAAATGTGTTTAAATTTAACGAATCATCGAATGATGTCAGCAGGTTTACGTGCAACCACGGGAGAAGGATGATAAAAAAATGAGTGCATCAGACAGTGGCCACAGGTACGGTAGAGCGGGGCAAAATGGGGCAACGGGGCAAAACGGGGTTTTAGGCAAAAAGTCATTTTCCAATAATTTTTGGATGCCCGAATTCGCCCTATCGGATACATCAGGCTTTTCTGCCCAGTTTTGCCACCTTGTCCGATCCAAAAATGATTG
>JAPYZD010004241.1:0-13282 GCA_030522725.1 Ichneumoninae sp. B BG-2022a
TGCTCTTCCGATCTAAGAAAAAAAGATGAAGGAAGAGAAAACCGGACACTAATGACGCAATATTTAATAAATAATACTATACCGATATAAACAAGCATACTATAGATAATGGATAAATAAACGCAGATGAGAAAAACAGATCCATGAGTAAACCGAATCCGAGCAAGAACTATAAGAGAGGACAAACGCGGTGTAATGAATATTAACTGTAACGCACTGTGTTAAACGTGAACATCGCTTCGAATGAAATTCGATCCCGCCTCGAGGACGCGAAAACTAAGTATATCCACGAGGATTTATAGAGTGTAAAATAAGTTTCAAGAAATCTGGACAACGAGGGATATAGCGACGAGGCGGATCGAAAATTTCACCGAAAAAAAAAAAAATACTAACGAAAAAGGAAAACCAATACTGATATACAATGACGATATCCATGAATGAAAAAGCGACTATACGAGAGACGGAGAGTCAAGAGACGAATGGGGGGATTTGAAAGTGAAACGAGGAGATAATTGACGCGCGAGCCACGATCACGAGATATGGTCGCTGGCCCACACACGTGGGCATAAATCTGACTCCACGAGTATCTAATTAATAATGCCACAGAGGATCAATATTAATCAATAATGGAAAGCAAAAAAAAATAAAATGATAAAAAAACGTAAAATAAAGAAGCAAAACAAAATGGTAATTCACTTGCAATTCGTTGTCGAAATAATTGTACGCACCCAAACGGTATTTACATAATAATAGTAATTAATAAACAATGGAGGGCAGAAATGATTGGGAGAGAGTGATTGTGAGAGAGCGAGAGAGATAGAGAGTAATCGAAAGATTGAAAGAGAGAAAGAGAAGAGAGAAAGCGAAAAATAAAAAACGATAGGGAGATGTAGAGAGCGAGCAAGATTGAGGACGCAAATACACGTAAAATAATCAGTTGATTGATAACAGAATCTTCTCCTTTTTTTTAATCCGTTTTTTGCAAACTAAGTAACGATGCAAAACTGACGAATCGGTGAAGACTATTGTGAAAAAAGTAACAACAGCAACAAAAAGAATGAAAAGAAATATACAATAAACCAATGGAATCCGCCAATCGATTTCATGATTTTCGCAGATTTTCGCGCGGGACATAATCAACTAAGTAAAAAAAGTTCCAAGTACATTACCAATTGTTCCCGCATCCAGCCCGCACCCTGGTCCTTCACTGTCAGAGCCAAACCTCAAAGTCCTCGTATCCCGATCCTCGGAGTCCTAAATTACAAACAAAAAAAATGGAAAAAGTATGAGAGAACACCAAATGTCGAAATTTATCCCCTCGCCCAATCTCCCAAAAAAAAAACAAAACGAAAGAAATTCCCCGCCCCGTTAATCCCTCCCGACCCGATAAAAATAATTAAATTAAAATTAATAAAAAAAAAAAACCCCTGAAAAAGGTTTGCTTCCAATCCATACGTGTTACCGTAAAAGAACCTAATAAGAAAAAAAACTATAAACCTACCTAACGATAAGTATAATTAAAGGATAAGAGTTAAGAATTATTGATTAATTAAATTATACCTAACGATTAATTGACTAATTGATACGGCTTAGGATTAAAATAATGCGATTAACGATGTAACGATTTACGAGAGAGAAGAGATGATAAAAAAACCGTTCAAGGCGCCGGGTAACATGGCGGCTAAAAAACCATCCACTTCCCGAACGCGTGGAGATTCCGTGCCGGTACAACAAAACAATCAAACACAAATGAAAAAAAAAAAAAAAAAAAAAAAAAAAAAAAAAAACCGGGAAAGAACGCGAAAGAAAAGAGGTCCGGGTTCGAGCGCGTATAATAGCTGTGAGGAGATCGATGAGTACTGATCGATCTGCGAAAGCAGCTTGGCTCGCTCATATCTTCTTCTTTTTCTTCGTTTCCTCCTCGACGACTCTCGTCGCGGTACATACGATACACGATACGGTTATAAACAGTCGCAGAGGACCGCAAACTCTCAAAATTCGGAAACAAACAAAACGAAAAAAAATGAAAAAAAAAACTTCGATAAGCGAAACAAAAAGATAGTCGGAGACTGAAGCGAGATATACGCACGGTCACGTAACCCCATAGCACAGTCCCGGTGTGGAAACGACATTCTTTGGCGAAGCGCGGTAGTTTCTTACCCATCATTTATACGTTTAGATAATAAGTAAGGATTTAGGTTTAACGAGATATACACGAGACCGCCGACATGAGTGAACGCGTTATGATGATGATGATGATTATTTGAAGAAAAAAAAACATAAGAAAACCAAACAAAAAAAAAGTAAGAAAAACTAAAATAAACAACAGCCAACAAACACGTTCCCCGAGGCACTCATACAAAAAACACTCTCACACACACACACACACAGACACAGAGACGAAAGGAAAAAAAACACATAAACACACGCAAGCAGCATTAATTATACTAATGATATGATTATATTATTGATATACTTATCAACTATCCTAGCGGTATAATACGACGACATAGTTGAATGATCTGTTTAATATTGAATGTCTGTAGACCAGAAAGCGTTTGGAACTCTGTGCTATCCGTTGAACAACCCCCCCTTTCCTTCCCCCAAACGCAATCGATCGCCCACACACGACAAAACCCTCGCGAACCCTCCCTAACGAAAAATACCAAAAAGTACCCAAATTCCTGAAAAAAAAAAGAAAAGATCTTTTTAAAAACCGCGATCTAAGACCTTCGACCTGAATCGTCCCGAGCGGCGAGACGAGTCCGTCTTGTCACCGTAAACCCTCGCGCAATGTGTAGCTCGACAAATGTTCGAAACTGCAATTTGACCCGCGAAATTCGAAACGAGGAAAACTCCCAAAAACGAATGAAAAAAACTTCAAAAAAATCGCAATCCGTTTGAATCGTTAGCGGAAACTGTGCGAAAATTGATGTTAAAAGACGTTTTCCCTCCGAGCAATTGTTGCAAAATATTTAACGACATGGTTAACTGGTTTTGAGTTCGAAATTGATCAGCGATTGCGTCACCTAAGGCAACGCCGCACGATTTTACAGCAACTCTCGAGGCCTAAGAAACTGTTTTTTGTTGTTGAGAAAATTTAACGGAGCAATCACGAAATCGGTCCGCACAAACGCCGATTCGTCACTTACTGCCGAGACACTCGTTCGCGGAAATTTTGGTCTTTTGACATCAAACGCCGTGCCGTTTCGTCGATCGACGTAGTTCCGACCGCGAGGGTTGGGTAAAACGACGGTGACGCGTTTTTTAGCGTTGGGCTTGAAATAAACGGAGGAAATATGATGTTTTTCCGTAAGTTCCGTAAACCCCCGATTGTCACAAGATTTTTTGAACTCGCGAGACACCGGACGCCGTCGGCTCGATCGAGAATCTCCAGTTTAATCACAGCCAGTAATAAATTAGTAACGAAGTGAAACGAAAAATCTGCGAGAGTCTCAGGGGTCGACCTCTTCCCCGTGTGTCCGTCGTTTCATTGTTGAGTTTAATGTTTTTCTACATTTAGCTAGCTAATTTCTTTCTTTATCGTCCGTTTTATTAAAATCTATTAAAAAACTGAAAAAAAAACAAAAAAAAATACCGGCGGCGTCGCCGAGCGCGCGTCGTCCGCATCTGCAATAGTCGATATTTATCACGTTTTTGCATTGATAATTGATTAATTATAAGTTTATCGCCAGATCCTTGGTAAGCTGGTCGGCCGGAAAACCCGATGAGGATAGTGTGAATTAGAAAAAAAAAAAGTAAAACACAAAAAACGAACAAAAACATTCCCGACGACGATCGGCCGACCTCGACCTCACGAAGCTTTTTTCGACTGTTCATAGTGTCGTATGTTCGAATCACAGTTCGCTCGAGAAAATATGACGAAGGGATAAGAGAACTAGAAAAGAAAAAGAACCAAAAAAAAATGATAAACGAGATGAAGGAAAAATTCTACACCCGACTGTTAGTTTGCCGTTTACCAGAGGGTGCAAAATGACACTATGATAGGGATCGCAGGCAGTATTGATTCGAGTATGAGCTAATGAGTTGTTTATTAAAGCTGTTGAACGGGAAATTAAAAAAAGGGTTTTCGCACCAGCGCTGACCGATTCTTGCGTTCCTCCGATCAGCCAACGATGTTTCCCTCTCCGACAAAATTGCTCCCATTAAAAAAACTTTAAAAAACTATATATACATATGATGCAAAAAATCATGTGCCCCGACGGCGACGTCGTTTAAATGAGAGACAAATCGGCATTCGATCCTAATCCCACAAATATACTCGCGTACCAACGACTCCTACAAATTCGCAAAAAAAAAGAAAAGAAAAAAAAACACACACACTCACGCAGACACAAAGACAAACGCTACTCATTGACACATCTTACACGCAGACTCTTCACTTCGTTATCCCTCGAGGCACGTTCGGAGGCTCGACGATCGCGCGTCCCCTCCGGATAACGAGAATCAACGCACAACTCGAATTTCCGCAAAAAAAGAAAAAACAATCTCCGATCCTCAGCTGGTTTAACGCAAAGTTTTCTCGACCACGATATGATTTGAAAAATCCAACCGAAAGCGCCGCCGCACAGTCCAATCAGGACACGAGCGCCCAATGTTACGATTACACAGACGCGAGCGATTCCGACGACTTCCCGGGTCGCTCCGATCACCCAAAACATTTCGCCAGAAACAGGTTTTAAGTTGCCAAAAAAAAGACTGTCAGTTACCAAGATCGGAGGCAAAGAGCGGAAACGAGAGATTCCACATGTGCTTAATTCTCGCTGATTCATTCGGGACAACGAAAGCCTGGATATCGTGTCGATCAATCGAGTTCCGACGTTTCGTACCGTACTCTACATTCGCCCCACAATATCCCTATCCCAAAAAAAAAAATGTGTGTATACAAACGTATGCACGCACACACATATATTGTTGATTTCGTCAGGGCGAGTACGCGCGAGCGCCGGTCCGGCTCTCAATTTTGAAATAGCCATTTCGACTAAAAAGCGAAAAATGCGATACAGACCCCCAAAACCCGACGCAATAGAAGAAGGCAACCGGATCAAAATACCGCCACATGAAGTAACAGTTTCTCGCGCGGGGCCCGGTCGCCTTCGCCGGCTGAAAAGTAAACGAGCGTTGGAGACGAGCGTCGACGAGACAGACCCGCGACGATCACGAGACCATACATAAAAAAAAAATTCTGATCCAAAAAAATGAATCCTCGAAAGGCCCGAAAAAAATCCCACCCAAGAAAGTCCACGCACCAAATCTCCCGCCAGGAATCCGAACGTCCCAGCAAGACACCCTCTCTCGTGATTCCTCAACGGCCGCGAGTCTCGCTCGTCGACCGCTCGTTTCCGGTCGTTAGCCGGGGGTGCATAAGGCTCCCGGGAGGCTCGGCGAAAGCGGCGGCCTCACCGTTAGGTCCCGTTTAACGGACCCCGCGCCCAAATCTCACTCACAGCACACACTGGGCCGACTCGTCCGATAGAATGTGCCTTCAGTGTTGATTTTATACGAATAAAAAAAATAACTAAAATTATACAAAGGGGCCCGACATAGACCGAACGCCCACCCAAAGCCTGATCGGTGCTCGCCCGCTGCCCCTTATATCATCGCCTCCCAATCTATTCATCAAATGCAGAGAAACACGACAAATGTACGGTCGAAGCGACGCTTGCGACTCTCTGTAAGATCAGCGAAAGAAAAATAAAAAAAAATGCAATCGTAGCTCTAGTGACGGTGAAGAAAAATGTAGAATTCACTCGTCCCAAAAAGGGCGTTCGACATTTTCCAGTTTTTTTTTACCTCGTCGAGCATTTCGATCTTTTTTTTTTAATCGCGAGTATCGTCGTCGTTTCGACTCGTACGACTCACACTTTGCATAACTGAAAACACACTCGCCATCCACAAAAAATCCAATCACAATCGCCAATGCTGAAAGCGAAACAATTACAAAACAAGGAATCTTTTGGTTTAGGCAAGGAGTTCGGAACGCTGCTATACACCGATAACACACGTATATTGATTAAATGCAATTATTATGCGATAAGTATACTTACAATGAATAATATATGTGTACTATGGTCTCTCCCACTCCCCATTCAGACAACCCGGTTCGTCGCGATTAAAGTCGCGTCCCGTCGTTTCGCGAATAATTGTTTTTTTCGAGGGGGAAAAAAAAATATATCTCCGCAACTTTAACGATTTTTGGCGAACCGACGTCGAACGGCCTCGATCGCGCGCGCACCAACGGCCCATTACAAGCGTAGTCTTTTAACCGCATAACTATCGATGATGAAGCTACGTAATAGCTAAACTAACTAAACTACAATTAACAATTATTAATTATTAAACAATTAAACAAGCAGTAAACAGTATAAACAGTAAATGCCCAGTAACCAATTGAATTGTGTGTCGACAACTACATACTAACTACCTACCTATATCGAAATAATAGCCGTATGTAAAACAAAAGGAAAAAAAAGTCACTTGTATTCTACCAGTTGTATCCAAGCCAGTCCGTTCTATAAGCAAAGTGAGTTTGATGCAATGCCAGATGAGATGGAGAAGTGAGATCGAGAGGGAGCGATAAAGCAGAAACAAAAAAGAAAACCAAAAAAAAAAAAACATAACCAAAAAACAAATGCAACGCAGATCCTCCAAAAATAAAAAAATAAAGAACCAAAAAAAAATCCCCACATTACGAATCCGGAAGAGATGAAAAAGGCCCCGCGCGATAGAGAGAGAGAGAGAGAGAGAAAGAGAGAGACTCACATATGTAAAGTCCCGAGAGAATTATATAGTCCGAAACCGACCACTATTATCCCATCAAAACTTCCATCCGGTAGGGTCCGACATTAGTGAGACGCTTTGAGAAATCAATAAAAAGGTAAAAAAACAACCCCCCCAAAAATTTGGCACATTCGAAGCGGAGAATGAGAATGAGAGAATAAAAGAAGATAAAATTCGAAGAGAAAAAAAATCAATTTCACCGGATAACGTAATTAAACTACTAGCAGATGAAAAAAAAGAAAACATAGGCAGATTGTAAAACACTTCGTTCACGTTGTACGCACATGTGTGGGGAGACCATGTAACTTTAGCTCCGCCGCTCATTCCGCAAGGCCGCTCGTGTCCGCGACCCTCGCGATATCTGAGCGTTTCCCGGAGTGCTCCGTGACGACTCGGCCGGGGTTCCCAGGCGAGGGTCCGATAAGTAAGACGCTCCGTCAGAAATCCTCCCCGGCTTCGTAACGGAAACTGCGGGGCCCGCAGTTATCCGATCGGCCAGAGCCGCGCGGCCACGGCCCCCCGAGGAAAAGCCCCTTCGCTGGTGTAGCAGCTAGCAGACCCCTTTTAAAGCTTAGCATTTTAACAAAAAAAAATAATAAAAAATATCCCATCGAAACGCCCGATTCCCGCTGGAAATAATAATTAAATAAAAAAAAGGATCTCGAGCTCGGTTAATAAAAAAAAAATGTACCGAGCGCCCTCACACCCGAAAAGACCCCGAGAGCCTCGATTCCCTACGTGTTGTATTATCCGTTATTTTCGATATAATATTATATAGTGCTAATGATATTTAATGATAATATATGACGACGATAAGGAATATTGGAGAAGACGTTTGGTCACACAGCCACCACAACAGGTCACACGCCATTCTCCTACGGAAACAAAAAAAATTACACTTAGATACACACACACACACACACATACATAAAACACTCGTACACTGAAAACGTGACAGAGTCATAAAACATACACAGACACCGATACACTGAGAGAAAGAGAGAACGGAAAGAACGAGAGGGAGAGAGAGTGAAAGACACGTGTATACATATACTTGAGACACTTGATAGCCATTTACTTAAATTCATTCGTTGGAAGAATAATAAAAAAAACGCTATACGAATGCAACAAAAATACAACGCTCACACATACCGTGACACACCGAGGTACCAGGAAGAAGTATATGTGAAACGGAAATTAAAGTAATGAAAAAAAACAAAACAAACAAAATAAATAATAAAAAAAAACACAAAAAAAAAGTAAGAAAAGTAAACCAACCAAACAGACTAGTTGCCGTGTTTGAGAACACCAGACCTACCCGCGGGTCCGCTTCGTTTTTTAGCTCCGCTATATAAAAGCCGATGCCCGTTCGGTCGTACGTCGAAAGCCCCGTCACTCGAGAGATCCTTGTGATAATCCGAAGATTGAGATATTAAGGGGGAAAAAGAAATAAAAAAAAGCGAAACATTAAGAAAAACGACGAACTGAGATTCCGATCTTACTTTAAGGGGTGACGAAGGGCTTTCCGGCAGGAACGGGCGGAGGTTTCCCGGCCCGAGGCTGACAACGCCTCGTAGCTAACAAATTTTTGTACAGGATAAACCAATTGAATTTT
The DNA here is from genome assembly GCA_030522725.1 of Ichneumoninae sp. B BG-2022a. Classification (NCBI taxonomy): domain Eukaryota; kingdom Metazoa; phylum Arthropoda; class Insecta; order Hymenoptera; family Ichneumonidae; species Ichneumoninae sp. B BG-2022a. Next base: position 8,417 of record JAPYZD010004241.1, read on the forward strand.
AAACAGATGTAAAATCTTGAGTTACAGAGCAGCACTATACATACGACACAGATGATGTATATATTTTTACGTTACAGAAATATGCCTGAGCGCGAACGCGCTATACTGGGCGCAATAAGACTGGTTCTCATTTCCCAAGACAATGCGTATATAAACAATTGCCACATATTAAACATATTTAAATAATGTAAAACCTAATGATATTTGTATACGGTAAATTAATTTACCTGAATGGAGTAAACAATCGCCACTGAAGGGGAGTGCCCGCCCGCAACACAACGACAGAGTGCGAAGCTCGGGGAAGGCCGCGGTTTGCCGTCGACTCCGCGATCCGCCGACGGCGCGGCTCGTCGCGGCCGTCGAGATTCTCCTCGCGAGACGCTCGTTTCTTCGATGGACTTTCGATGAAATAAATGAAAAAAAAAAAAGTAAAAAAACCGATCGAAGTTCGCGACGAAGCTCGACATATCCGCGGCCAAACCGACTCAGTTAAAGCGTCAGAAATTGGCTTCGAGAAATTCGCAACAAAAAAAAACGAAAAAAAACAAATATATATAAAAAGTGGAAAACCTCGTGATTTACTAAACCCGAGTAAATTAACATCCTGAGTTACCCATTCGGCCGTTAGCGAAGACACACGAAAAGTGAAAACCCAATTAGGCGTATATAAAGGAATAAAATGAAAATTTGACAAAAGGAAGAGTACCAAAAATTGATCACGCGGCAGGCGAGCGGGAGCGTTTCCCTCGCGCAATGGATTAAACAGGTGACGACTGGCCGGGGGGCGAGAGGGTGGCCAGTGTGTTTGTGTTGCCCGCGGGCATCCCGGCGGAAGCATAACGCGGGTAGGAGTCTCTAAACTTCCTGGCGAGTTCGAGGCGGTGAATCGAACCGCGAGAAAGTCCTAAGTTTTGAATAAATCCGTAACTCCAGCGTCACGGTGCTCGACCCGCTGCGCGCAACCGGCAGCGCGAACTTGCATCCCCGTGCGGAATAATTCTTTGGGCATTGAAAAAAAATATATAAAAAAAAATCCCCGATGAAAAAAAAAAAAAGATCGAGATTTCTGAGCTTCGAGGGAACGCGACGGAGAACACCCTTCTCAGGAGACGGGCGAAGAAAGGCCTAAAAGAAAAAAAACAGTTAAAGGGACAAGCTCAACGGGATGTTTCTCCGTCGCGATAAAAAGGGGTTCGATAGGAGGAAAGTCGAAGGGCGAAAGAATTCGACCGGAATCCGTTCGGGGATGCAATTGGGCCGGCCGGTGACGCGCATGCGCGCGCGAAACCGTGCACGCGGAGATCATGACACAATTTTGAGTTACAGTGCAAGCGAACATCTGTAGAGCCATATACGTATAGTAATGTTGTTGTATCTTAGACAATAGAGCGTAGTGAGTGTACACATTAATAAGGGTCGCAGGTTCGTGCTGACAATTGTGAGGTTCCAAGGCGCGCGAGACAGTGATAAGCAGCGAAGAGAGACGCAGGGAGCGCAATAATCGAGGGAAAGAAATGAAGAAAATTAAGATAAATAAAATATTTGCGTAGAGGCGAATGAATGTAGCGTTTTAAAAAACGAAAGCCAAAAAATGAAAAACCGAACTAAAAGTAATTAAGGGAAAATAAAAAAAATGGAAACAATGATTAAAATAGTGAAAAAAACGAAGCTAACGAATAAAAAAAAGGGGGAGACTTAGAGGAACAAAAAGTAATGTGAAACGAGGAGGAGGCGAGGTTTGGGAGGAGAGAAACTAAAACACAGAGGGGAAAACAAGCGACTGGCACGAGTGCGAGAAGTGGTTGAGACGATACGAAGACGTGGTCACCGGCGGCCCCGTCCAAAACGGGTGCAAGTAACTTTAGGTGTATAAAAAAATTAACCAAAAAAGAAAATGAAAAAGAAAAAAAATACTATTTCTCTCGTGGTTTAGGATGTTCTAAAGAAATTATTGTAAAAACAAAGGATTTATTATAGACGAGATGACGAGTAAAGGATGAACGAATTTTTAACGAGCCAGTGGTTGCGAATGACGAGAGTTCCCTGCCGATTGTTCGGATCGAACTTGTGCGCCTGAGTGAGAGTTGCAAGGTGTGACTGTGACGATGCGTGACCTGCGAGACTGGTGAACGAAAGCTATGAAAAAAAAATAAAAAAAAAGAAAGATAAACGAAGCTAAAGCAGAAAATTTATTGTAAATTTTAGAGGGTGATCCGGTCGCCCGGTGACCGCGTCTCGCATTCGATCCGAGCTTCGAAGTTTCACGGGCGCGGGATATACGCGTGCTACCTTGTAAAAAAAAATATCGCAGGAGAGCCGGTTCTTCTCTCTTCGTTGTTCGTCTCTTTCTCCCGCCGTGAGAACGAGAAATGTGAAGCGCGAACGTGAAAATGTAATTTACAGAAAAAAAGAAAATAACGTGAAAACAGATGAAAAAAAAATGTACGACTTCGGCTGTCAGTCTGATGATCCGGCGCCCATGTCAATTTCGACGGTAAACAACAGCCACACACACCTACACACGCTCGTTTCGAATTTCGAACAAAAAATAAAAAATAAATACGACAAAAAAAAAAGTGAAAACAAAAATGATGATGACGAGAGAAAAAAAACGGCGAGAACAGACGCTTCTGGGTTTTTATATATTTTTGGCAACGACGTCTCGTTACTATTTAAGGTTTAAGCGCAACAAAAAAAAGAAATAAAAAGAAGACAAAAAAAACAAAACGTGAACATAAAAGGCGAAAACAATACACAGATACGGGAGAAAAACAAATGGGGAATAGGACGCAACGCTGTCGTAGAGATTTCGACAGGTCGAACGGTTATGGGAGTTAACAAAAAAGAAAAAAAAAGAAAAAATAACAAACAAAAAATGTGTGGCGGTAAAGTAATATTTAAATATTCGTATCAAAAAAACAAAAAAAAAACAAAAAAAAACAAAAAAAAATTGAAAATGTGTAGGGCCTCGAAACAATTATGTGCGAGGACGATAGAGAGAAAGAGAGAGCGCGCGAGAGAACGAGTGTGTGAACAGGCAAAAATAATGACCGTGTGGACGAGAGGTAGAGAAGAAAAAAATGATGAAAAAAAAGTAAGAGACCGAACTACTAAAAATATTTATAATATATGGCTACAAGTACAAATTACTTCGATTACTGAGCGTAGGTCTATTGATGTGTGGACAAAATTTGGTTGGCCGATAACCGTTTTTGGAACCATCATACTGCGTATCAAAGTATGTAAAATTTATTGAATAAACGCTAGCGTATTATGATATAATGTAATCTAATAATGTAATATTGTAATGACGAGTCTAAATGATGAAGTTAATCTGAGGTTTAGGAGCGCGCGTGAGAGTGCACGTGAATGAAAAAGAAGAAGACAAAAAAACAAAAATGCGAAGAAAAAAAACGACAAAAAAGAAGTTATTGTGCATATGAGCGACAAGAAAAAAAATAAAAATCACATCTTTATAATTAAACAAACAAAAAAATGAAAAAAACAAAAAATTGTGTATTATGATTATTGCGATTGTGATCGATATCATGGTCATTGTCATTGTAGACACATTGTCATTGCGATCGCTACGAATATTTATTATATTACGGATGATTATTGTCATTGTTTTATCACTATGTATCATTATAATTATTGTGACGATTATTGGACAATTATTCAATTGTACATGGTGAAACGACGACGAAAGGAAGGTATATGAGTTGTACACAATTTTCGAGAACACATATTATATCTAGATAAGTTTGGGCTATAAAGGACGAAGATATACAGAGACGAAGGGATAAGAAAGTGTAGGTGAGAAAGTGAGGAATACAAAACAAAACAAAAGAGAAAAAAGCTAAAAATAAAAAAAAACACTTTAGAACAGGGGCGGGGGGAAAAAGAATAAACAAATGAAAAAAAAAATCACACGCTAAATTGATTGCGTGGGAACAACGGCCTACGGTATGACGACAAATTGTGTATAAAGAAAGAAAAAAGTGAAGAAAAAGACAAAACATAACTAACTAATCACTACGGTTCTCGCTCGTTTTTTTACATGACTTTTGGCAATCGAGAGAGACGTACGAAGCGAAAAAGTTTGGCTTAAAAATATGCAAATTTTTCGATACTCGACGGTGTTAGAGAGAAAGAGAGAGACAGACGGTGTTAGACGACGAAGGAGAGAGAGAGAGAAATGAGGTGTAATATCAATCCACACGGCCCCGGCATCGACGCACTTTCCGCGCCTCGCGAAATTCTATTTTTGTAAGCATATTTCTATAAAAGGTATACTAACGATACGGCAAAATTTATTATTCCTAGTGTGGTGAAAATGAAAAAAAATTGAACGTTTAGATTTCGTTAGTATAGTGTAAAAAATTAACGATGTCTAGGTCCTATTCGTGTACTTGAGGCGGTCGGAGGAAAAAAAATAAGAAAAAATAATAATGAAAATGAAAAATAACGTGAAAAATAAGCAAATTATATGTCGACGGCGGTAGGTTGTAAAATTGTACATAAATTGCAAGAGGAGGCACGGAGAGTTGCCTCGCCTGCTAGTGGGTCGTCGCGGGTACGTGTAAAAACAAAAAAAAACAGAGCGTCTCTATCTCTCTCACTGAAACAAAAAAGGATACTAAAGTGTTAAATTGAAACGAGGCAAAAAAAAAAGACATATTTAATAAAAAATAAAAAATGATGTAAAATTGTCGACTCCGTACGGCCGTCAGGTGCCCCGCAGAAAAAAATTCTACATTCACACCGCAGTGTAGTGAGCCGTTTCGTCGGGTGCGATAGCCCTCCCTCCCTCCATTCGCGGCGCTCGTTATAAATTTCGGAAAACCGGACGGTCGCTTTATCGAA
>JAPYZD010004242.1:0-19325 GCA_030522725.1 Ichneumoninae sp. B BG-2022a
ATAGCTCCGGAGATAGGACGTACGAACTACGACTATATCCGTATGTCCGGGACTACTGACACCTGACGGGGCGCGACGAAGCTCCGGGCCCAAGAATCGTACCGGCGACCGCGGATAAGGAAGGAGGAGGAAGAAAGTGAAGGAGCCCGTAACCCTTAGGGGATCGGTGTAACACACAATACCCAATACCCAATATTATTATTATTATTATTATTATGACCGGATGTGAGCGGTTCGGGTTGGACGAGACGGATTTACAATGATCCCAAATTATTGGAGTAATCTAATGGCGCTGCCTGGAAATTTAGCAAGTCGATGTCTCGGCGCCGAGTTCGAGGGGGACATTTTATTCCGAAATTTGTCCGGATATTGAATAATCTAAAATTTTGGTGATTAATAATTTAGGCGAGCTGCAGCAGTTAAAAATTGTTCAATATCCGCAGACGAAGAAAAATTAGTGAAGCTCTGACCTAAATTCGACCGAAAGGGTGAGAAATATCGGACGGGTTTAAACATTTCACAGAGGCGAAAATGAAGAAGCGAATAATGCAAGGATTGACGCGCTCAGGGAGAGCGATGGAAACGTGACCGGAGCGAGGAAGCGGGCGAAGCCCTTTGTCGGCTCTTCGAGCTTTCAGCTTGCGACGTACCGTCGTTCCTTTGTAGCGCTTCCGGCTTCGAAAATTCAAGAAAGAAGATACAGAAAAAAGAAAAAATGAGGAAGGAAAAAAGTATATTCAAAAATTCCTGGAAACTGGCGAAGGCGGCAAAAATTTTCCTCTCCGGACGGTGGGAAAAATCGTAAATAAAGTTTGGTAACACCGGACCGGCTGGCGCTGGAACGCGGTGGGTGTGCGATTGTTACATACGTTGCGCTGATCGTTGCACTTTCATTTCCCATTCCGAGAGCATCGAACAATCGATCGGGGAGGCGAGAGAGGAAGGGGGAGAAGCACAGACTGCGGGCACGCCGCTCGTCGATGGTCCACACCGCAGCATCAGCAGCGGCAGCATCGCCTCTCTCCGGTCTCCTCTCTCGTTCGTGACGCTCAATCTCCCGCGCGCAATATGTACTTTTCTTCCAAGTGGACAACGGAGAGTTTTCTTTTTTTTTTGCGGTGGCTCCGCCGGACGGGGTGTTCTCCACTATGAAAACGAGCAAGCCGAGCCGCGGAGCTTTCGACGTTCCAATTTATTTACTCCAATTGAAATTCTTTAAAATCACACGGAAAAAATGTCATCGAATCAAACAAAATTAGCATTGATTCAATTAAACGTAATCATTGCGGGCTGCCATCAACATAAGTAAGGTAAACGTCCCTATTCCTGACCATGCTCCCTTTACCGACCATTTCGGCGTATAACGTCATTTACGAGGCAGCCAATGCATAAAAACGTTTATTAGTGGTCTAGAAATATTCAGAAATTTGTGTAGTGTGAAAGGGTTGTAAATTGCAGAGTAAGTGTAATAATTAGTGCATAATATCATCGGTTTTCTTACCGCACGTCACGACTTGAGCGGTTCCTTAGAAGTACGGTTAAGGATTGTCGATCGCATAAATAGTAAATATTTCGGTAAAAATCCGTTGTTAACGAATAATTCGAGCGTTAAATGGTTCTTTATAGTTCGGTTTACATATTTCGAAGAAAAAAACAGTCGGATAAACTTTTTTTTTTTTATTCGCCGGTCGGGATTGGGCACAGAAAAATTCTTCCCTGTCCCCATTACCGTACATGTAAATGTCAGTTCATTTCCACATAACCAATAAAAATTTAATACATTTTCTTTTGCTAAAACGTTTCGGCTAAGTGTGTACACAGTGCTGTAGATTACATGTTCGAAATCTGGATTTATATTTATTTTTTCTTTGCAACCTCGGTCATTCATGCTGTAAAAAAGGTGGTCGGTAATGGGGGCCATGCCCGGTCGGAATTGGGCACAGCTGGTCGGTAAATTGCACATGCACTAGTGCGGCTTTATTACGCTTTATCTAGGAAAATACTTGACGAAATGGATTGAGTCTACGATTTTTGGAAAGTGTATGGTTAAACCTATCGATTATCCTCGAATTAACTTTTGTTACATTTGACAACGCCATTCTTTTTCCCGGGAATAGGGACATTTACCTTAGTTCATGTAACTACATCTGTAATAGTATGGATTTTCTAGAACGGACTCCGGCACAATATCATAAGGTATTAAATTGATGACGTCTGTTATTCACTTTACTAAACAACAGTGTACAGTGCAAACGTATATCGGTAGCATCAAATACGTAATCAATTACTACGATATGTATAAACACCGCCACAATCAAATGTGTGACGGTAGGAACAGATTGTGTAATTAATGCAATATATTCTGATAACAAAACAATTTCGCGTATATTTGCTTCGATATCTTCCACGTTTGTTTCGATTATTTTTTACATTACTATTGCACGACCATTAGAATATGTTGATGGAGCAATTACATATGTTTTTGACTGATCGTTGGAAAGTATTGAAATAAATGCACATAGTTTTAAAGTTAAGTTCATGATTTTTGCAGTAATTGAGGATCCATTTGGTTGAAATCGTTACACAGTTGATTGAAATGTATTCGGCAATGAAACAATAATAGGTAACGTCAATCGAAGTTCACGTATTTTTAAACGAAACGTATAAAAGTAATATTGGAAAAAAAATTGCTTGAATTATCATCATCACGAATTAATATCAATTTAGGACACATTCGGGTACTATACTATACTACTTCGATAGCATGGTACTATTGGTTGCAATTACACCGTTCTTAAAACACAACAGATATGCCGTCGTGCCATGTTGATGCTATTGAATCAATGAAGTTTATTTCAAGTATATTAGTGCTATTGAAACAACGATATTTTTTTTTTCAGTGTAGAATAAAAAATGTAAAATTTCGGTTTTGGGTAAACGGAGGGAAATTGATGAAACTGCCGAGATGTAGGTGGAGCGATGTGAAACATGTTGACCAGCTTGCGGGGGAAAAGTTATGAGTAAATTAATGTATCGATGATTTTTTCAGAATGATGAGAAAAAATGATGATGAAAAAGATTAATGAAACTTTCTCTGAAGCCGTCGAGAATAACCTGCACGCTTTTTGGTTGATCCAATGTTGCGAGGAAATATTATAAAACTTTCAGTTTAGACTAAAAAGGCGTTCAAAAAATTGCGTTTATAATATTACCTTAATGGTAATGGAGAGTGGGGCAAAACGGGTACTTCCCTTTTTAATTGAACCTCTCGTTTGCCCAAATCCTGCCAAAAACCGATAGAAAGTAGTCCATTTTTTCGCTTGTTCGACACTCGGCAGAGCAAAATTACTCCCAGGGCAAAACGGACCACTCCCACTCAAGATACAAAACCCTTGTCCATCTCCCCCAAAAAAATGTATAAAAGCACTCCATTTTAACTTGCAATCCATATTTATCTCTTCTAGTATTATCGTCATCATAAAACCATCCCCCTCCAAAAATCCTCAAGAATACACGCGAACTCAAAAGCACGCAATTTTACCACGCAGTCCATATTTATCCCGCCAAATACTATCCCCATCATAAAACCATCACTCTCCTACTCAAAGAGCAAAATGAACCTCCGGGCAAAACGGACCACCCCACCCAAATTACAAAACCCTTTTCTATGTCCCCAAAAAATCTATAAAAGCCGTTCATTTTATGTCGCGGTCCATATTTATCCCTCCCAATAATATCCCCATCATGAGATCATCCCCCTCCTACTCGAAGAGCAAAATGAACCTCCGGGGCAAAACGGACCACCCCCACCCAAGATTCAAAACCCTATTCTATGCCCCCAAAAGAGAACTATAAAAGCAGTTGATTTTACCTCGCCGTCGATATTTATCCCTCTCAGTATTATTAATCCCAACCCCCTCCAAAATTTCCGAGAATACACACGAGGTCAAAGATTATTAAAGAAGATAGAGCGCTTCACACTAGTCAAATTAAAAAAGCTACATTTTTAAAGTCATTTATAAAAACTTTTAGGCTTCTATTGATTATAGTGGATGATTATTTGTATTACAGCACATGTCCGTAACATAGAACAACATTTATTGCAATGGATTTCCAAAAATATTAACGGGTTTGTGCTAATTTTCGGAAAGGTACATATTCGTTTAGTTTTTGTCAAAGCATAATCCGTAATTTTTTATCGATTTTGATATATTATGGTTTCTTCTCTTCCTTGGAAGTTGCTCTACGAATTCACCGTGTAGATATTCAATAATATTCTCTGTTTAAAAATGACAGCCTTTTGTCCATCCATTGACGAAATCCATTCACAAAAAAACAGCTATAATTGTCAAATGGAAAATACTATCCAATATCTAGACGGTGAATTCGTAGAGCATCTTTCAAGGAAGAGAATGAACCATAATACATCAAAATCGAGCTAAAATTACTGATTATTCTTTGACAAAACTGAACGAATGTGTACCTTTTCGAAAATTAGCAAAAAAATCAGTTGGCAAATCCAGTTGCAATACCTTTGGCAAATCTATAGCAATTAATATTTTTTCACGATAAGGACATCTACTCTAATGCAAAGAACCATCCACTATAATCAATAGATGCCTAAAAGTTTGTATAAACAATTCTTAAATTGTAGCACTCATTTGACTAGTCTGAAGCGCTCCAACTTCCTACAATCCGCAAGTCCCGAAAAAAACACAGTCCCCCGTAAAAATAATAAAATAATCCCGCGTTAAAATAATAAAATAATCCCACGTTAAAAAAAAATAAAATGATCCCTCGTTTAAAAAAGAATGATACCTCGTTAAAAAAAAATAAAGTGATGCCTCGTTAAAAAAAATAAAATGATCCCTCGTTAAAAACCGTAAATGATCTCATCCGTGACTGCGCGAGAAATTGCACAAAAGCCAAGTTCTACCGCGAGTGTTGCGATCGCCTCGCTCAAGAGGATAATGCGTCTCCGTTCCAACGATCACAACTATTTATAGTAAATCTTCCGTGCAGCTCGTTATATCTATAGAAATTCATCGGTAGCTTGTATGCATCGCGCGCGCGCGGCGCTGAGACGCAAAAAGTAATACGGATGAGATAGGTGTCGCAACGAACAGGCAACTTGGTCTCCGGGCCGGAGCGATCCGCTCGCTCCTCCGGAGAGATCGATGTACCTCCGTTAAATTAGATCACATGAAGAGGCCTCCGCGGATTGCATAAGTGTATTGCACGAGAGCCACCACGGAACGAGGAGGAACAAAAATAAGAGAGTTCATCTCCGCATGCACGAGTGTTACACATATAATGTAACTGCGGCAATAACGTACGTACGATTTCGTACGTGCTCGTCACGCGCCGTCCCTAACACCGGACGCTTTTTTTTTAACTGCTCCGAAATATGCGCTCCGGTAATAATGATTATGATAATTGCAATAACGATCGACGATTAATCGTCGGGACGTCATCATTCGTGGCCGGAGAGAAAATTACGAAATAGTCCCGGAGCTCGAGCCATCATAATGACAGTCGGTGACAAAGAATAGCACGAGCTGACAGTAAAAATTATATATTTTATATATTACAAGTATATTTTTTATATCGCCCCAAATTAAATTGTTGCAAACTGTCTTATTTGTAATTTTATATTGTCTCATTATATCGATAATTCATTATGTATTATTGTATATAATATCAGTTAAAGATTATTGATGTTATATACACCAATTATATCGCCCCAAAATTGAATTTTGCAAACTATACTATTTGCAATATAATATTGCAACCAGAAAAAAAGTTTATTTGACGGCCACCGTTTATTTGGTTTAAGGAAAATATTTATTTAAATCAAATAAATATTTTACTTAACCTTAATAAACGGTGGCCATAAAAAAAAAATTCTGGGTGTGTGTTTTATATTAATAATTGTTTATTTATTGTATAATATTAATGTTATTATTACATGTAATATTGATAGAAGATAATCGGTAATATGTATAATCATTCGTGACAATAAAAATTACATATTTTATATATTACAAGTATATTTTTTATATCACCCCGAATTAAATCGTTGCAAACTGTCTTATTTGTAATTTTATATTGTCTCATTATATCGATAATTCATTATGTATTATTATATATAATATTGCATAAGTGTATCGCACAAGAGCCACCGCGGAAGGAGGAGGAACAAGAATAAGAGAGTTCATCACCGCAGGCACGAGTGTTACACATATAATGTAACTGCAGCAATAACGTACATACGATTTCGTACGTGTTCGTCACGCGCCGTCCCTAACACCGGACGCTTTTTTTTTAACTACTCCGAAATATGCGCTCCGGTAATAATGATTATAATAATTGCAATAACGATCGATGATTAATCGTCGGGACGTCGTCACTCGTAGCCGGAGAGAAAATTACGAAATAGCCCCGGAGCTCGAGCCATCATAATGGCAACCGGTGACAAAGAATAGCACGAGCTGCGGTGAGGATCGGAGCATACCGGAAGTGCGCGGCGAAGAGCCCATGGGAACGGTGGCCTCGTTTTCTCGGATTATTGCAGACTATATTATTCGCAATTTTATGTTCCGACGTTACGTCGACTATTGATTCTTTACTGTTACGTATTATTAATATTATTGTTATATATAATATCAATTAAAGATCATTGATGTTACATACACCAATTATATCGCCCCAAAATTGAATTATTGCAAACTATACTATTTGCAATTTTATATTAATAATTTTTTATTTATTGTGAAATATTAATGTTATTCTTACATGCAATATTGATAGAAGATAATCGGTATTATGTATAATGATTTATGACAATAAAAATTATATATTTTATATATTGCATCGGAGCATTCCGGAAGTGTGCGGCAAAGAGCCCATGGGAACGGTGGCCTCGTTTTCTCGCATTATTGCAGACGATATTATTCGCAATTTTATGTTCCGACGTTACGTCGACTATTGATTCTTTACTGTAATGTATTATTAATATTAATGTTATATATAATATCAATTGAAGATCATTGATGTTATATACACCAATTATATCGCCTCAAAATTGAATTTTTGCAAACTATACTATTTGCAATTTTTTATTGTGTTTTATATTAATAATTGTTTATTTATTGTGAAATATTAATGTTTTTATTACATGTAATATTGATAGAAGATCATCGATATTATATATAATAATTCGTGACAATAAAAATGTTATATGTTATATATTACAAGTATATTTTTTATATCGCCCCAAATTAAATTGTTGCAACCTATCTTAATTTTGTAATTTTATATTGCCTCATTATATCGACAATTCATTATGTATTATTATACATAATATTAATACAAGCCCATCAATATTATATACAACGATTTGTAGCAATAAAAATTATAATTATTTTAAAAAAATTTTTTGGATATAGCGGCAAATTACGTAATGATCGATGAGCAAAACGTGAGGTGTTTCGTGGAAGGTATTATCATCCGGTTATACGTGAGATCGTTACGACGCGATCGATTCGGACGAAATTTGTATCGAGCCGCCGCTCGATCGCACGCGAGGATATCCAATCTATAAGGACACTAACTTATTAGTTTACTCTCTGCATATCGACGATTATTATTATAGCCGAGTTTATTTTGTCCATCTCCGCGCATATAGAAAGCCCGGAGTCTCGATAAAGTGTTTCTGATGCAATTCGCAAGCAACAGCCGAGAGACACAAATGCACATCGCATCCTGAGCCTATATCTGCGGGGGGGGGGGGGGGGGGGGGGGGGGGGCGGGCCCCCACCCAGCGCCCCCCCGGCCCCACCGCGTTCTGCTCTCGCATGCATAAGACGAAATGAGGTGTTGATGGTTTTTTCTTTATTTTTAAAAATTTTTTTAAATTATTTTTTCATCACTTCGACGTCGCGACAAAGAAAAATGTCTATGCAAAATACATCCGCACTCGGTAGGGCTTACGGGAAAGATCCCAAGTGTAATCGATTTTGTCTTGAATAGAACTCGAGCAAAAAGATAATCCGTAATTTTTCGACCGATTTATCACACGCCAAAAATCAATTAAAAAAATATTTTTTAAATGATCCGTGAATCTTTGAACAATTTTCATTTCTTACCAATTTTTTTTTTTTTTTTTTTTTTTTTTTATCGCGTCCACCGAGATGATGGGATCGGAGAGTTCTTTTACCTCAAGTAAAAAAAATCAATTAAAAATATATTTTTTAAATGATCCGCGAATCTTTGAACAATTTTCATTTCTTATAATTTTTTTTTTTTTTTATCGCGTTCACCGAGACGATGGGATCGGAGAGCTCTTTTACCTGAAGTAAAAAAAAATCGATGAAAAATATATTTTTTAAACGATCCGCGAATCTTTGAACAATTTTCATTTCTTATCAATTTTTTTTTTTCTCGTTCACCGAGATGATGGGATCGGAGAGCTCTTTTACCTCAAGAATCGCCCCCCTCCCCCTCCCCGCCACAGTTCTATTTCGTCAATCTTGACAACAAAAAAGCTTAGCGCCTTTGCGGCAATCGGATCTCCTCTCCTCTTGTCATCCTTTGAGGACGACACACGATGTTATCGTAATACGAAAGGAAAACGAGGTTGCGATCGCAACGGCGCGCGGTGTGTGCGCCACGCCGTTTTTAAGATGCAAATTAGCCGGATAGGTTGGAAAGAAAGAACGCAGACGAGTGCCTCTCAGACCATCGCCTTTCTATCCGACTCGAGAGCACAGCCTCTTTTCCGTATAATGCAGAAGCGATTTTTTTTATTTTTATTTTTTTTATTCGAGAGCGAAACGGCGAGTGTCTTGTTTATCCTCGGGGAAGTTCCACTCGCGCCCTGGAGCAACACAGCCCGTCTCGGGGGAGAAAGAGATTTCTCCTCGAACGATATAACGAGTGCATCGCCGGTGTATCTCGGCTCGAACAAAAGACGAATTAGCAACGAAAAAGAAAATATAACCCCGTTACATCCGATGCAATTCAGACATTGCACAAAGTCCGCTCTCGCGTGCTAGAAATGAGGAGTTGATCTTTTTTTTTGCCTACTTGTTCCTCTTTATCAGAAATGAATAAAAAACCTTAAAAAAGAATTACCTCCGAGTTCGAAGATAGACGAAAATGAAATATGAGTTTCTGTCGTCAGAAGCGCTGGGCTTTGTGATCCAAAATTACCATTGAAATAAAATGTCTTGGGGCGAACAAAAGATTTGCTAGAATCAAAAAAATATTTCGTTCCATCCGATGCAACTCAGGGATTGCACAATGTGCTCAGAGATTTTTTTTTCAATTTTTAAGCCTACTTTATCAGAAACTAATAAAAAACCTAAAAAAAGAACCCAAAGACCCAAAATTGCCATTAAAATATGATAAACTGTCTGAGGTCGAACAAAACAGAGTTTGCTGAAAATAAAAACTATCAACTTACATCCGATGCAGTTCAGACATTGCACAAATTATTATTATTATTTTTTAAGCCAATGCCTATTCGTTCCTCTTTATCAGAAAGTCATAAAAAACCCAAAAAAAGAATCACCTCCGAACGCGAAGGTACACGAAAATCGCATATAAGTTTCTGTCGTCAGAAGCGCTGAGTTCCGTGTCCCAAAATTGCAATTAAAATGAAAATCCAAGTCTTACTTTGTCCCCGATCTCTTCCCCCTCCACTCCGATCTCCGGCCGATCATCCCTCAGAAATTAATAATCAAAAACAAAGTAGGGGAGACCGGGGACAAAAGTAACACGGGTCAATTGTAACAAGCGGCCGCGCAACGCTGCGCATGATCGGACGCATCGGATATGAAAGGAGCAACATTATAGGCATCACCTTATGACCATACAATTACCTCATATCTGAGTTTTCAAAAATACCAATTCGCAGAAACCAAATGTGATTCGCGAGTGCAGAAGTGATTTTTCGGCTGTGCGGATCGCGTCAGCTAGGCAACACAATACAAAATATTAGTGCAAACAAGCCCAAGGAGTCGAAAGGTGCATCTTTGCGGAACATTTTAATCGCTGAGACGATCCGTTTCAGATCGTTATTAACCGATGCCACAGTAACTTTGCTAATAATCATTTGTGGGATCGATTGTAACAGTCAATCCGGGTCAATTGTACCAGCAATAATTAATGTCTTTCAGTACCAATACCAATACCAATATATTTTATTTATTTTATTCTTACGTTCTAAGCAATCAGCGACAATTTATACACTTATAATTTATAACCAACCAATTGTAGACTATAATATTTATAGTAGGGCTGTATGGTTAGGCCGCCTAAAATGGCTTAGCCGGCAAACAATTTTTAAATTTAAAAAAATTAAAATTAATTTTTTTTTTTTGATAGTGCACCCCCGTTCTACTTCGTAATAGCGGTCGGTGAAGGATTTCTTTGATGCAGGAGGATGTTACAAATGACCCCACTACCCGTTACAATTGACCTCACCGCGGCACAAATTCTTACCCAATTTCGTCTGTGTTTAAAGGGGCGGTGTTCGCAATTCCCTGCATATTTCTTCTAGAAATTTTTTAACTAAAAACCCAAGACTAGGTTAATGATACACCGTTGGATGCCGAAGCGTTAGACTCTCGGGTTTGTTGGTAAAAAAATTAACAAGAATTTTTGTTATTTTTATCCCCGGTCTCGCCTATAAAAAAATCCAAGCCCATCTCCGATCACATGCCTCGAACCGCGCGCCAATAACCGTAAGGAAACCCGACGAAAGATTGAAGTTCTCGATCAAATGTCGAATCGCTTCAGAACGCGCATATCGGCGTTCCTGCACGCATCCCTCGCCATCGATCGCGCCTCGCGCGCGCGCAGATCCATAAAAAGCAAAATAAAAAGGAGCCATCGTTCCTACAATCGAATATACCCGAGTACTTTACGGGCGCTCGGTCTTGCGAAAGTGGATTCGCAACACATCTCTCCTCGCGACGGTGGTTCGCCTGGCCACGTTGAGTCTGTTACACTCGATCTCCGCACGGTAGTCTCGAGGGTTTTCTCGGCGATGCGCACAAATCTACACATGGACCGGCTAAACCGATCGCTCTTTGCAGGCATCGCCGTTTCCCGCGCAGCCGTCTCGTCCCGCGGTCGTTTCTGACTCGTGCGGGGGATCTCGGCCGTGTTCCACCGGGCCGGAGCCGGGCCGGCGTCAGGCGGATGCGCTCGAATAGTAGGATGATGCGGAATGATGCCGTGGCGAGAATCGGTCCCTGCCGGATGGTAAATCGGAGCAGGCAGAGGTAAGTCGTAGTCGAGCGTGAAGACACACACATGCGCGCGGCAGACAGGCTCATTGGAAGACATCCAGCACGAACCGCGTTCGCTGTCTGGAGAGAGACTCGTTATCTGGAGGATGCTACTCCTATTCTCGCGGCTCGAGAGCGGACTGGGTATGTTACGAACGGGTGCGCGGGGTGTTCGGGGGCTGTCCTAAGGTTTCCATGAAGAGGATACTGGGAAAGAGGGGGGGGGGAGGCGACTCGACGTCACCGATACCAGGATTCGCGACTGTGACACGCTCGCTGGTGTTATTCACGGATAAATCTTTTCTTTTTCTACTCTTTCCCCCATCGGTTGCGCTAAATCCATGATTTAGAATCTCGCCGGCGAGGCTCCGTCTCGGATCTGCGGGACGCAATGGTCTCGAGTACGAGAACCGTGTGTACGTCGGGCAAACAGCGGGTTTCGCGGGAATATATAAAGCGGATTAGAGGGTTCGAGGTTTGTCATTCGCGGCGAGCCACTCCAGCAGCGAGCTGCCCGGTGGATAGAGGGATCGGAAGGTTCGAGAGTGTTGGTTTTTTTTACGGAGGGTTGAGAGCCATCGGGTCGGGATACCACGTGCGGGACAGTGAGAAGGATCTGCGAAATATCATCGGGATACTGTTTGCCTGTAGGCGGTTTTGCATTCGAGAAAAGTTGATCATGTTCAAAGTGAGTTTGTAACGCCTGATTGATTTTTTTTTAAATCTATATATATATGGGGTAAAAGGGGTGAATATGGTCTGGGAAATACGTAATGGGGTTACGCGCTGATCGAGGTGGGCCATATTCACCACTTTTACTCTACATATATAATATATATAGGGTAATAGTGGAGAACATGGTCCATATTCACCCTCTATATAAACACAGGGTAAAAGTGGTGAACATGGTCCATATTCACCCTCTATATGAACACAGGGTAAAAGTGATAAACATGTTCCATATTCACCCTATATACAAGTATAGGGTAAAAGTGGTAACTATGGACTGAACCATATATCGTTTATTTGCCACCTGCTAATCGCAGTGGGCCATATTGGCCGCCTCTGCCCTACACGCCGCGAAAGGAATCTTTGGACTAAAGGAACGTTGATTTCCCAGTTATTACTAGGAACGACGGTGCTCGTTGCGGTTCTGGCGAGGCCGGAGCCACCGGTCAACTCTTACCTACCGCCGGGCCGCGGTGGGCCGGGGGGCGGAGGCAACGGCGGGGGTGGAGGACCTTCCTCTCAGTACGGACCACCGGGATTTTCGGGAGGTTCGCCGATCGGCTCGGCTCCCCGTGGAAACGGCGGTGGTTCCGGTGCGAGGGGTGGTTTCGGCAACGGCGGGGGCAACGGGAACTCGGCCAGGCCTTCGGACAGTTACGGACCACCGAATTCCGGTGGTAACTCCGGATTCGGCGGTGGTAACGGGGGTGGAAGGCCGTCGAGCAGTTACGGAGCGCCGGACAGGGGCAGTTCCGGAGGTGGGCAAGGAGGATTTGGAAACAATGGAGGTTCCGGTGGACGCCCGTCGGACTCTTACGGCGCTCCGGGAGGTGGTTTTGGGAACGGCGGGGCTGGAGGGGCAGCTGGAAATGGTTTCGGTGGACAGTCGCCTTCAAACAGCTACGGGCCACCTGGAGCCGGTGGGCAGGGAGGAAACAGTGGACGGGGCGGAAACGGGGGCGGCAGGCCATCGAGCAGCTACGGGGCACCCGGCAATGGAAATGGGCAAGGGGGTCAAGGGGGCAATGCGGGTGGCAGGCCATCGAGCAGCTACGGGGCGCCTGGCAATGGAAACGGACAGGGCGGTCAAGGCGGCAATGGGGGTGGCAGGCCTTCCAGCAGCTACGGAGCTCCTGGGAATGGAAATGGACAGGGGGGTCAGGGGGGCAATGGGGGTGGCAGGCCTTCCAGCAGCTACGGGGCACCTGGTAATGGAAATGGTCAGGGCGGGCAGGGAGGCAATGGTGGTGGTAGGCCTTCCAGTAGCTACGGAGCACCTGGCAACGGAAACGGACAGGGAGGCCAGGGAGGCAATGGAGGCGGCAGGCCCTCTAGTAGTTACGGGGCACCTGGCAACGGAAATGGATTCGGTGGAGGAAACAATGGAGGAAACAACGGAGGAGGCGGCGCACCGTCGAGCAGCTATGGACCACCTGCAGCTGGGTCCCCTGGAAGCAACGGACAGGGCGGTGGAGCTGGATATCCGTCCGGTGGACCGGGAGGCAATGGAGGCTCCGAGGGCTACGGAAGCGGAGGACCCGGAGGCCAGGAAGAGAGCACGGTGAGAAATCAATGTTTTCTTCTTTTGTAACATCTTCTGCACAACATAGTCCTAAAACCAAGTTTGTAGCACCAGCTAACAACTTGTTACCGACGTCAATGATCTCTTCCCAAGCACGGTCGAGCAAAGGTGATTGCAGTTTTCCATTTTGCCCATTGAAACAACTTCCTCAACCATTGTTCTTTCACGCGCTCTGAAACCACCAATAGACACCTAGCAAAAGAGGAAGAATTCTCGAAAGAAACATATTCTCTAAATCCAGGAACCAGCGAAGTACGAGTTCAACTACGAGGTGAAGGACGCCCAAACGGGAACGGAGTTCGGCCAGACCGAGAGCCGGGACGGCGACCGTGCCCAAGGAATGTTCAACGTTCTATTGCCGGACGGAAGGAAACAGATCGTCGAGTACGAGGCCGACCAGGACGGTTTCAAGCCGCAGATAAGATACGAGGGCGAAGCGAACAACGCCGGCGGCGATGGCGGTGAAGGATACAGTTCCGGTGGTCCGGGCGGCAATGATGCCGGCTATCCTTCCGGTGGTCCCGCGGGTTCTGGTTCTTCTGGGAACAATGGTGGAAACAGGGGTGGATTCAACGGTGGCGGTTCTGCCGGCGGCTATCCGTCCGGAGGACCCTCAGGTGACGGAGGTTTCGGCAACTCTGGATTCGGTGGCAACAACGGAGGTGGGGGCGGCTCTGGCAACGGCGGATACTCGTCCGGTGGTCCGAGCGGAGGTTCCAACGGTGGTAACGGAGGTTACCCGTCCGGTGGAAATAACGGGGGCGGTTTCGGAGGCTCGAGCGGTGGCTATCCCTCGGGCGGTCCTTCCGGTGGAGGTGCCGAGAGGTTCGGAGGCGCGAGCGGCTCGTCCGGAAACGGTACGTAATAAAGCAACCCTACCGCCCCAAAGGTCCAATCAAATATTCAATATAAGAACTCGAGCGTCGATAACGCTTCGGACGAAAACGACCCCAATCCATTCGGCCAACTCGGAGGATGGCTGGTCGAATCCAGTTGGGGTAGCTCCGGCTGGCCGTTACGCTCCAGCACTGGCGCTGGCGGGGCCAGGCTCGGGAGTCTGGCCAGTCCCGCGCCAGGGCTGGGATGTGAGTATCAGTGAGAAAGTTAGCGGGAATCCGTGCGCAGTTTGCGGGGCCGCCGGGGAGGGAGCGTGAGTTATGGTGGGTTCGCATAACGAATGTATATCGAGGTAAATTAAATCACCACGTGGGGGCTGCCTCGGCGTTTATAGCGTGTAAATATACGTATATAGCGGGAGTCCGACGGGCCGTCGGGTAAGGGAGCTAGAATGGCGTAGCCACGGAGCCACCGGACGATAAATAACGACGACGTTACAGGCTACCCATCAGGACGACCTGGCGGTGGTTTCGGCGATGCTGGCAACGGACCGAGCGGCCAAGGTGCTGGAAACGGTGGGTACTCGTCCGGGGGACCCAACGGCGGGGGAGGAGGCGGCTTCGGGGGTGGCTCCAATGGGGGCGGATATCCGGCCGGCAGCGGCGGCGACGCAGCGGCCAATGGAGGTTATCAATACTAATTAACAAATTTGATAACGACGGTAGCGAAAACAAATTATTATTATGATTATAATATATACATATACGCATAGTTTCCGCGAAGACTTGAATCCTCGTTGATATTTATAATCGATATGTCATACTTCAACGTTATCGACAAAGCTCTAAGATCGAAATTTCTTTTTATGAGCTTCGTAGACATTACATAAGATTTCCATATGGGTCTCATCTACTTCCATATTTCAAGATATTATTATTCTTTTTTTTTTTTATTCAATCATTAACGTAACGTTCCACTTTTTTTAGAACTATTTTCATCGTATCTGTCTTGAGTTTTTGTTCATTAACGAATCGTGGAGAGACGTACATTTATGGTAACTAGTAATTTGTAACTGTTATATACAATGTACTGTGTATATACCGTAAATTATCGTAGCTCTGACTTCTTATTGTATCGACACGAGCACGTGCACTCGAATTTATTGTCTGTAGGAATTTAATAAATATCTATGAACAGAGAAGCTTCGAATTTCGTGTTATCAACGTGTCCCAGAAATATTACCGAAGAGGGTCGAAGGAAATTCGCGACCAAAAATATTCCAATATCCTACATACTATAAAAAGGAAATGATCAAAAGCAAACTTCAAATTCTGTACATAAAAAAGTCAATAAGGTACAAAAAATGTGACCAGTTACATACTTTAGTGGCGTTCCCGAACTGCACGGGAAACCCTCTTTTCCGACCTTCACTATTTGTCTATGCTCTTTGCCAATTAACGACTTCTCGGTCAAAGTTTTTGCCATGTTATTTTTTTTCAAACCAACTTTTTCATACTAAATTCCCGCTTTTACTTTACTCCACCCTACCGCTCTTCTCTTCATCTTTTTTCCCTTTAAAAATAATAAAACAAAGTAAATTTAAAAAATGCAATCAATCGCCGGGTGGGTTTGCCGAATTGGGAAATTATCAAAATCAAACTTCGAATTCTCCAAACAAAAAAGAACCCCGTAAGTCTCAAAATATGTGACCTTTTAATTCATTACTGGTGTTCCCGACTGCATCAGAGACTCTTTTTCCCACCCTCTAAATCTATTTTATGCACTTTGCCAATTATCGACTTTTCGGTCGAAGTTTTTCAATTTTTTAGGCACTCACTCGTTACACGTAAGAAGTGCCTTGCAATGACTATTTTTTAAATTTTCATCCAGTCAGACGTCCGTGTCATGGTATTTCTTCGCAACGAATCAACCAACGCAGCTAAAATTTGCTGCATAGTTTGGTTGTATCGTTGACAAACATCCTGGAGAATCTGAAACCAATAAAACAAATGTAAGTTTATGTTTTTAACATTATAGTTAAAAAATTTTTAAAAATTACCTTTTATAAATCTTTTAGTCGGTCGGACGTCCGTGTCATGTTCCATCTTCAATATCGGTGAACGAATTTCATTATACCTGGCGACGTTAGTTTCTGAATATTCCTAACATGAAGCCCTGAAAATTTGAAACCATTTAAAAGATTAATAACAACGTTATAAACAAATTAAGTATAAATTACTCTAAAATATCTCCTTTTTAGTTTCAAAGTTTACGCATTGGACATCCGTGTCATGCTCAATCTTCAAAACTTGCGAACCAATTCACATATCTTTCGCAGTCTTCATTCACTATGACCTTACCATGTAGCCCACCAAATTTGGACCCATTTAGATATCTGTAAATAATATTTTGCAAAAATTTATTACAATTATTTATTTGGGAGGTTATGTGTCATAATTTTTTTCGACTTTAAAATAAGTAAAAAATCAATACAATAAAGGTCTGGATGGCACGAATCACAAAAATAGATAGATAATATCCTATTATACAATTATATTCTGTGATGATTATCACTTTTTTAAACATTTTTTTAACATTTTTAAACGTCTTAACGTAATTCCTTTTTTCACAAAAATCATCGTACACTTTACACATATCACATTGAAAAATTCTATAAAAATTCCACTTTACACACTTAGAGATCTCCACGATAATTCACAAATAATTTTTTTTTATCACTCACACACAATAATTATTCAAATATGTCAAACAATACACTCGCAATTATAGCTGTCAAAATAGAAACTTTTTCTTCGGGGCGGCGCTGGCGTCGGTCTCGCACGCTAGGGACCGGCTAGACCCTCGCGCGTGAGAAAGACGCCAGCGCCGCCCCGAAGTGACCAAGGCCCACGCGGAATCAGTAGAGGAGAGCGGGGCAAAACGGGATAATGGGACAAAACGCAATTTTCCAATAATTTTTGGATGGCGACGATGATGGTCCGTGGGGCAAAACGAGTTTGAAAATTCGGATGTATCGTTAGCACAAAATGGGGCATCCAAAAATCATTGGAAAATTGCGTTTTCCCCCCACCGTCCCGTTTTACTCCACTGTCCCATTTTACCCCGCTCTCCCCAAAGGCGCGCCGTGCGAACAGCTCGTGCGAACAGCTTGTGCGTGCGCGAAGCGCGCGAGCGTTCAAATCCGTGAGTGCCTTAAAAATGTCCCGAAGGTACATTTTTCGGGGGGCTTGGGGGGCGGAGCCCCCCAACCGAGCCCCGCAGGGGCTCCAAGCCACGAAGGGGCTTGTTTTTATTTAAAAACATAAAATACAAAATTCCCTTTTTCCCTTTACTCCACGCTCCCGCTCTACTCCTTATCTTTTTTCCCGTTAAAAATAATAAAACAAAGTAAATTTAAAAATATGCAATCAATCGCCGGGTGGGTTTGCCGAATTGCAAAAGGATCAAAATCAAACTTCGAATTCTGCAAAAAAAAAGAACCCCAAAAGTCTAAAAAAATTTGACCTTTTAAATTCTTTACTGGTGTCCCGACTGCATCAAAGACTCTTTTTCCCACCCTCTAAATCTATTCTATGCACTTTGCCAATTGACTTTTCGGTCGAAGTTTTTTCAATTTTCATTTTAATTTCAAAACATAAAATACCAAATTCCCTTTTTCACTTTACTCCACACTCCCGTTCTACTCTTCATCTTTTTTCCCGTTAAAAATAATAACACAAAGTAAATTTAAGAAAATGCAATCAATCGCCGAGTGGGTTTGCCGTATTGCGAAGTGATCAAAATCAAATTTCAAATTCAGTCTCAAAAAATGTGACCTTTTACATTCTTTACTGGTGTTCCCGACTGCATCAGAGACTCTTTTTCCCACCCTCTAAAACTATTCTATGCACTTTGCCAATTATCGACTTTTCGGCCGACGTTTTTTTAATTAAAAAAAAATTTTAAACATAAAATACAAAATTCCCTTTTTCACTTTACTCCACGCTCCCGCTCTACTCTTCATCTTTTTTTCCCGTTAAAAATAATAACACAAAGTAAATAAAAAAAAATGCAATCAATCGCCGAGTGGGTTTGCCGAATTGCGAAATACGAAGAGGCGAGAGTAGTCGGCGATGCATTTCGCTCGAGGAACCAGGAACTGCCGGGAGTGCAACTCGAGCGAGAAGTATTATAAGCGGGTGAGGGTTGGGCGTTTACTCGGTGGTCTTCTCTGCTGCGGCGTCTCGGGCTGCCCGAGAGAGGAGCCCAGTCCGACCGGCGTCTTACCGAGTATTGCGGTTTTATTATTAGGTATAATAACTGTCGTACATTTGCATTATATCAACATGGCGATCCGTCAAATAACTGTGTTTCAATCTTCATTACATTGCGCGCCCGTGCCGGGGTGTGTATAGAGGCGAGACGGGGGAGAACGGTGCGAATTCGCCGCGGGTATAAAGTCTCGGTGCGCTCGGAGCTTCTTGGCTTGTCTCCTAGTTTTTCCTCTCAAACACGGAAAACCGCCACTTCGCGGCGGAAATACTCCTCATGATTCTCTTTAAGGTGGGTACATTTTTTGTCGGTATTTTTCGTTCGATATGCAACAATAGCATTCATTCCAAATACGAAAATATTTTTTTTTATATAAAAATCTCTCGCTGTAATCAAATGTGACAATGAGGGACATTTTTTTTTTTATCAACGCTACTTTGAGCTATGATACTGAAGAAAAAATATATATATGTCGTTATATGTGATATTTCCTTCAATATTCAACAATACACTGTAAAAATAAATTGTAAATTTAATGTACTAGAACTTGAAATTTGCTGACATTACTCATATTAATTAAACATTAATGTACTTTGCTTGTAAAATAA
>JAPYZD010004243.1:0-11585 GCA_030522725.1 Ichneumoninae sp. B BG-2022a
ACACCATTCCGAGAAAAACGCGCTTAAACTTTGAGATCAGGATGTGACGCTCCGTTCCCTTTCTCTAAGAAATGCTGTAGTGACGAAAATAATTCGAATCTCGATTTAAAAATTTAACAGCATGTTTGTAACCGTGTATACTATCCGATAATCAAAAAAAAAAAAAAAAAACGTTTTTTTTGAAAATTTCACACTGAGATGATCCCTTAAAAAATAAGAAATTTCCATTGATCAGTTTTCGTATTCGCAAAAACATCATTATCAAATCGACTTCCGTTACTGTGGCTAAACGCTCAACATTTTGGATAAACATTCATGAAAATGTAGCCATCGTTTAACTAGTGTTTCATGCAGTAGCTATGTCGAGATGGTAAGAAAACTACGCTATATTTGCACAGTAGCGGCCTTGCATGGGCGTTATTACATTTAACGTACAATAATACCCGCGACGCTATCTTCTCCGAATTTTTATGAGACTCGAATAAACGCAAGAGCGAACAGCAGCTAATTTAGCGTCGGGTTATGGGCTCCCCCGGAATTGCTAAATTCATCCTCCGGCATATTAATCGTTATCGGGTAATAACGCGTGTGAGTCAGCTTTGCGATTCCCGATAGAGAGGATACAACATAGCTGATCCGTTTTCGTACCGGATACCCGTATCGCGGTAATAATTTGTTTTTAACGACCATAACACGTATATAAACATATACGCGCTACAACAATGAGCTCGATAATCATTAATGTAAATGACTCCGGGAATGCGCTTACGAAGCATCTGGCGGTAACGCAGCTGCTCTTTTCACTCGATAAATAAGCAGCATGTGTTCGTAATTTTTTATTCCAATCCCAGATAGATAAACGCTGCTGTACCAAAAAAAAACGTGTCAAAGATCGATTACAAATTGCGCAAGTGTTTCCGATGGAAAGAGAAGAAGATAAACTGACTCCCCGGCTAAACTTTAAGCGTGTCCAATCTCTCAGCCAGGCGCCCTTGAGCCTTGATCTTCGCCCACCCTTACTATAACGTTATCGTACATAATCCCTTCTGCCCTGCTTAATCTATCGCGTGCCGGTGTGTTACGCCGCTAACTTTTAATCTGTGCCGTTAAGTAGTGGGAAACATTAAAACTTTATGGCGCCAGCTGATCGGACAGTAGTGGAATTGATAACAGCTGATTACACTAGTCGGACGCCGGCGGTCTGTGACGTAACGAACCAAAATGGTGTCGCTCTGATGTCACGCTGACGCGTGTACGTCAAGTAACCAACATTGTTTCGACCTATATGTTTCCAAACTGCAATATCGTATGTTTGTCCGTGTACGGTGGTGTTCGAGTAAAAAACATTCCAAATCCGTTGAAAACACAAACGAACGGCTCGTTCCTTTGATCTACAAGCCGGGATAGAATTTAATTGCTGACCTGCATTTAATACCGATTGAGGTTATGGCGTACATCAAAGGTAACACATCGCGACCTGATTTCACAATAAATTCATTAATTCGCACGTGTCCGTTCGGTAATTTATTGCACGTAAAGTCGCCGCATTTGAGATCGCAGATTTCAACATTTTTCGTCAACGTGGAGCTTTTCTTTTTCTGGTACGCAGTGGGAATGAGCTGGCGTAGCCTACGAAAGGAGCAGTAAATTTGGCTCCATTAGACTGGGGTGAGCCAAATTACACTGCGACCAATCGGAATGCTCTTGGACCTGTAAATTTTATGCAGCCAATTAAAAATCTCCTTAACATAAGTTTATGTCGCATGTTTTTCTGTACAATGTTGTGTTCCAGATGTGTTCTTCGTACGAGTACATGTGTACCTAGATCTTAATTCATTCCACGAAACATTTACACGTATAAAGACACATTTTGCATTCGATCATTGTTTGGCTCTTTTAGACCGGTATAAGTCCAATTATATTGTGGCCAATCAGATTCGACCTATAAATTTTGTGCACACAATTAAAAATCTGTTTAACATAAGTTTGTATCGCACCTGTGTCAGTACAACAACATCGTCCAGATGTGTTCTTCGTATGAATACATGTGTACCTAGATCGTAATTGATTCCACGAAACGTCTACACGTATAAAGACACATTTTGCATTCGATCATTGTTTGGCTCTTTTAGACGCGCATAAGCTGAATTATACCGCGGCCAATCGGATTGGACCTATCATTTCTGTGCAGCCAATTAAAAATCTTTTTATCGTAAGTTTATATCACACCTTTGGCGATACAACAACATCGTCCAGTTGTGTTCTCCGTACAGGGTATTCTAGATCGATACACCAAAATTGACTCCATGAAACAGCTACGATTATAAAATCTGAAATTTTGTCTTTGACTAATATTAATTTGCTCGTAAGATCATTATAGAGATTGCAAGATAACAATTTTTTTATTCAGTGATTAATTTTTCGTTTCTCTTTCAATTTGCAGAACTTTTGGACAACTTGCGTCCTGTATCGCCGAAACCGGGACACATGGAACGTGTAAAAACTCCATTAAACTCTAACGCACCAATGGACGAGGATGAACCAGCCTATAGGGAAAGATTCTTGAAAATTAATGTTCGACACATTACCGACGGCCAGGTATGCTCTCGATTATGTGATTATAAATTATTTATGTATATCATTTACGGATCAAGCCCTTTTACAAGGAGAATATAGACGTAAGAAAAAACATTACACTCCATTTTGTACAATCTATTCAAGACAATAGAGAATTTCAACAAAAGTGAAGATTAGGTAAAAATATTTATAGAAAATAAATTAGGGAAATGAACTAATACAATTAGTTATTCGTAGAGTATTACTTATGATGAAAACAAAGAGGAAAAAAAACTTACTTCAGCATAAAATGAAAATTTTGTATCGGATCTAATTTTATCGAATCTAATTTTTTTAAAATTTTGTTTCAGGGCGTCGTCGGCGGAGTACTGTTGGTAACACCGAATGCAGTCATGTTCGATCCTAACGTGTCCGACCCGTTGGTGATAGAGCACGGTGCCGAGTCCTACGGTGTCATAGCGCCGATGGAATTTGTGGTTAATGCAGCGATATATTACGACATCGCGCACATGCGTGTCGGCCACACGACCGCCAGCAGTACGGACACGAAACCCGAGATATATTACATGAAGAAACCATCGGTATCGGACAAGAGTTTGTCACCCGGAAAAGACGAACATTTTCCTGAATTGGTGGTCGACGACAACGAAAGCGTTTGCAGCTGTGCTGAACGCGAGGGTGACGCATTCCCGAAAGCCTTCGACCGGGAGCTCGTTGCACCGAATAATCTTCAAAACGTAAGCTATCAATCATTGAACTCCGACGAAATTATAGATAAATTAAGGAGGGAATCTCGCTGCTTTGTATTTTGTGCTTGAAGTATGAAGTACTTTTTGTACTTCTGAAGTATTACTTGTGTACTTCAAGTACGTACTCGAAATCCCAAACAAGTACCCGGTACTTCGCGTGATGATCAACTCTGGTTTATCGTGTTTTTGTTATAATTATTTTTTTTCTATACAGGACGAAGGAGCAGCTACAACCAAAGATAAAAATAGTGACGGTGACATCAGTGGAAAGGACAACAACACCAGCGGGGGAGGCCAAGGGAGCAGGACGCTTGAGGAACGCAGGCGTTCCATGCTGGATCACCATTGGGCAGTTCCTAGCAAAGATCGATTGTCGTTCTCGGTCGACGACGAGCAACAGGATTCCCTCAACTCGGACAAAGTTCGTAATCAATACTTATGGAATTTTCTGTCCATGAACAAACTTGCGTTTGATAATGTGCAGCCAAGTTGGTAGACGTTATTATTTAGATCACGTACGCAGCTGTAAATTTTTGTATTTAAAAAATTTGGGAATTTGTCATTCACAGGCGGAGTCTTCGAAGCCGATTGCCATTCTCGAGGATGAAGAGGGATCTCTAGTCAAACAGTCGTGCTACGACTCAGGTATCGACATTCGCGAACCCAACCTTCCACTTCCGGTAGTACAGCCAATCCCGTCGAAGAAAGTATATTCGGACGCGGACATAGTATTGTCTTCAGATTGGGTGCCGCCGATTACCATCGCTCCGTCAAACGCGACGACGACGAGTACGCTTGACACGATTCCCGGCATAAATGGCAGAAAGAAAGCGTCCTCGGTGTCGTTCAGTTTGGACAGTAATGCCGAGGAGCCCGAGAAAGACGAGGAACACAAGGAGGAGGACAAACAGGAAACTCGCAGGAATAAGGTGACGAAGAGAATTACGAAAAAAAATCATTCTTTCAGTTATTAGGAGCGTCTTGTCATCGTGATAAGGAAACGAAATGAAAATCTTCGTCGACGATATTTCCTTGTCAAGTTTGTATATTCGAGTCAGATTATATCAAAGCTTAGATAATCTTCGTTCTTTTTTAATATCGCTTGCATGTTACGTTCATTAACGTGTAAGAACTTGGAAACAGAATTATTTTTCGCGGTACAGACAAACACCTCGTAGCTGCTGTAGTTAGTTCAGCAAAAGTGTTTATTCAGTTTGCAATTACTCGATTTAAGATGTCAAGCATCCTTAGTAGCACCAAAGCCTGACAATTCTGTGTTTTTTTTTATTTTGCATTGAACTGAATATCTGCGAAATAGCTCCATAAAATTACCCGGGAAATTATTTCTCAGAAGCGTTTACTTATTATTCTATAGAGTTAATATCGTAAAGCTTTTTAAACAGTCAGCTTTTAATATATATTTTTCTTTTTTTTGTAATTAGCTTTACTTTATTTTTTTTCTTTATCGAACTCTACTGACATAATCGCACTTTTTAGATGTTGAAAAGGCTATCCTATCCGTTGTCATGGATGGAGGGCCTGACCGGTGAGAAGGAGGACGACAGTAAGTCAGTGTCTGACAAAAATTCGAGCCTCCCGAACAGCGCCGACAGTCATCACTCGTCAGTTTTCAGTAAAGTTTTTTCAAGGTGAGAGGAACGAACATTGCAAATCTCCGAATTCGCCCGCTCTCTATTATAATCATTATCGTAATTAATTATTCGCCGTTGCGATTCAAAATTTTTTCTCGCATTTCGCCGTAAGTACGTTTTTTGTAGAAACTTTCTAGCTTCAATCACTCTTCTGAGTTTTACAAAAAAAAACCTTAAATTTGTGTCATATATATACATATATATATATTTATATATATACATATATATATAACAGTTTAAACTAACATCAATAATAATAAAAATTGGTCAAGCTTTTGTTTTAAGAGATAATAAAAGTGCGAGCTAAATTTTACCGCTCGAGACTCGTCTCGTTTGGTTCATCGATTGAGTTTCAATCATTAATCATAATGCAGTGAGCTCGCTTTGCGCAAATTTTTATTTTCTAGCGAAGAGCATAGAAAATAGTACGCAGGTGAATAGTTGCGGCTTAGTTACGTTTATATATATATATTTAATAAATAATATATTTTAAAAAAAATCAAGGATTGTTGTAAAGGCGCCCGGAAGGCAGGATCTCTAGCGAAAAATTGAAAGTGGGTATTATGTCGGAGGGAAATTGACCGATGCACTGCTCGAGACGAGATAATTTCGTGGCGCGAAAATTTACGCTTCTTCTTCCGTTGAATGTGCCGTCGCTATCCCGACGTCAATAACGCTCGTTTAACCCATTTTCTGCTACAATTTTTGTTAAGCGGATTTCTTTCCTTCTCTTTTTTTCAAATAGTCGGACATTGAAGACTCATTAGATGCTCGTAAAAATTAGATAAATTTATTACGAATAAACGATTTATTAAACCTTCGAAGAAGAATTGTGAGTCTCGATTGTCTTGATAAATAAAATTTTCAAATTCGTATCGCCAAAGTTTAAACTTCATTTCCGGTTTCGGTTTGACCTTATTTTTCAGTTAATATTTGGTGTCATATTCGAACTTAATCACAACGAACGCAATTTCCAATTTATTATTTCACGTTTTATAAGGTGAGACACTATTTTATTTTATTTATTTCACATTTCGTCTCAGTTTGTCAAAAAATCAGAAAAAAATTGAGCCACTTTAACGTAGCGAATATAGAAAATGGGTTAACACGTGAAATTTTTTAATCGTGACTAACTGGTGAATGTGTAATGGTGGTGGTTGCGGATAAAAAAAGCTCGCCGATCAACCTGGTGAGTGACTTTAGCTCCGGCCTCTTTGCCAAAACGCCGAGCGAAGAGAGTGGCGGTAGAGCAGGAGGAACTCCTCCTCTCACCGTGTCCACTCTTTGCCAGGATACCGGCAATCCCCAGTTTTCTTCAGGCCCAGGAGGCCTCATCGGGTGAGTTTCGTCCCGGCCAACGTGTCCTCGATCATTTACAATCCTTGCTCCTCAAATTTCTTTACTTTCCTCCGATCCGTCAAGTACTGTCAACGTACTTGTGACTCTGTGACTCACTTAATGTCCATGCGCCCTCTATTGCTGTCGTTCGAGCGTTAAACAACGTTCTGTATGCGTCCCGTTGATTATTAATTGTTACAGAAAAAAATAAGACATTTCATCTCAACGACCAATACACTTTAGTAGAATCCCAATTAATTGCGATAAACTTTATTTAATTATTATGTACGAAAAATGTTATTTTTATTATTGTTTTGTTCTTTTTATACGCAACGATAAATAAATATGACGACTTCGAAAAGTAAATTCTTTAAACGATTGGTTGGGATTCTACGGATGACACAATGATGCTTTATGTGTTATCCGAAAGTCGCGTAATCGTTGAATAATCATATTTGTTGACCCGACCCTATTTTTCTTACTTTTAAGGATCCTTCACCCGTACATTTCTAGCCAAAAGTGAGATTCAGTGAGAATTCGAACACTTGGTATTGGTATAAAAATTCTGAAAAAATCAGATGTATTAAAGGTGCCAAGAACATTGTTTTTGTATAATAGTAATGTCCACAAATTGCCAAAGAGAATTGTCCAACAAGTAATCAGAAAACCTTTTTTTGCGTTTTTCAAATGAGTTCATTGATTTTTTTGTAGCCACATGAATTTTTTCAGAATTTTCGTACATTTTTTAATTTTCCGTTCTCAAATTTTGCTTTTTTATATTTTCTTTTCCTAATAATTGGTTAATAACTTTTTGGCATTATTATTATGCAGTCAAAGGCCTTGACGGGGTTAGTGCGGCGGATTTTTTTCAGATTTTAGGCATATCGTGAAACAATGAAATTTTGATCGAATTAAACTTTTGGTTGGAAATGTATATGTGATACATCCTTAAGGTGGTATCGATATTGGGATGTTTCATTAAAAAAAATTATTTATTCCATTATATTACATTTTCGGTCATTTCCACCCGCTGTAAGTATAGATGTCAAAATAAAACAACACTTCTCGGACGGATCTTGGTTGGTAATTGAGTCTAAGAAGTGCCTAACTCGACTTAAGGTGGGGCTAAAGATCAACGTAAGTTCGAAATATTTTGAATCTATTTTGCTCCGAAACAGTTTAAAAAAGCGAATTACGGACCGCACTTTTCATTTGACTAAAGCCGTGCAGCCCACAATGCGTTTTTCACTTTATAGAATTGTTACGGAGGAAAATGTATTCGAAATGTTTAACTCTGTCTCGTACTCATACCTATTTAGCCTCCCCTTCAGACTATACGTCGACTAAGGCACGTCTCGTTTGCTGCCTCATAGAGGAAGCTTCGGTTTCATGCAACTGATATTTTGAAATTTCAGTGTCAGAGTGTGAAATTTTTTTTCTGAATAGTTGAAAAAATTACATTTAAGAAAAAAATGTGTATTCTCGAAATTTAAGATAATATGCAGCATTTTCGGAACTCGTTCGAAATTACTTTATTATTTTTCGTCATGAACTCTCTCGAAAAGTATAAACTGGCTGACTTGTCTTTCTTTCGAGAACACGCATCGAATATTTTCAGATCTCCCTTAAATCGATAACCCGAGTTCCACATCGCTTACAAGCAACAACAACAACAACTACAACACAATAGAAAACATAAGACTCTTATTATTGTTTAGCATTATGCACAGCGATTATGCGTATAACCATGGATGTTGTGATAACTATTTTCCCTTTGCTTTCTCAATGTTGTGTATTTATACTATAAATTTTAGACATGAAAGTTCGTTTCGAAATTGCGAGATTGACAACGAAATTTAAGAAAAATAATTATATTTGCGCGTCGAAAAATCGACGTCGATCGTTGCTCGTAAATTCGAAGCTTAACAATGTTTAAGCTAATAATTCGATAATCATAATTATTGACGGTAAATTTATTTCAGACGCTCATCGGTGGGTACTTTCATTCGACAACAACCGCTCACCTCGTCGGGAAGCAGCAGCGTGGACAGCAGCAGAGGGAGCAAAACTTCTACCGCACCACCCCGACTCGATTATCGCAGCATGGTGTCCGTCGACGACATGCCCGAGCTTTTCGTCAGCTTTGACAGTACGTTTGGTCGAACTATCAATTTTTTAATTGATAGTTTGATACATTTTTTAATATTTATGTAATGTTGAATATTCCCGTAGAAACTTCTGAGACGAATTTTATCCAATTTACTTTGTTGATTTTACTAGTCGGTTATTACTTAATTCTCCTCGAGAAGGTGGTCTCTCAACATACGAAATGAGCTGCAAGACGTCAGAGTCGAACACACGATACAGCTTGAAAAAAAATCTCGACAATGTTTTTTTTCGCATTTCAGACAAGTGTGTGTGTTTCTGTTAGATACATTCTTCGTTTAATACGTGGCAGTACGAATATCAATTTCTTAAGCCTGTATAGACAATGCTTTTTTTTTAGTACTCGTTTGACCATAATCAGGATCAATTGATTCTTTTTTTTAAGAGTAAGATCGTAGGAAGCACGGCACCGGCTATCTGCATAGGCAGCTTTTCTTTTTCGTACGTAAAAGTAACTTTGCTCATGTTCATAGTTTCGTCTATCATATTCATTGTTATATTGTCGATAAACTGTTGGTGCTGTCTGGGTCAATTGGTCACAAAAACATTATCTAATAATACTATTTTAACACACTCGAAACATGCCAAACACTTACGAGAGCATACAGGAAAGTTTGGCCGATTTCATTTCACGTATCGAAAATCCTCTCTCATTTTCCTAACAAGTTCATTTGTTTCATACAGATTTTAAATAACAGCTCTTACAATATTTTTTTCTGTAAGTACTTGCCGAAAAAGAACTGTCGCAGCGGTAGTACAAGATATATTTTAAAAAATAGGAAGCGTATGTGTTATCATTAAAAATAGGAAGGACATGAATTTTCCTGCTGATTAAAGCAGAAAGTCTCATAACTAATAACAATAATATCATCTGCTAAACACTCGCGAGAACATACAGGAAAATTTGGCTAATTGCATTTTACGTATCGAAAGTTCTCTCTCATTTTCGTAACAAGTTCATTTTTTTCATACATATTTTAAATAACAGTTCTTGCAACAATTTTTTTGAAACTACTTGCCGAAAAAAACTATCGCTGCGGCGGTACGAGATTTATTTTAAAAAATAGGAAGGATATGATAATCAGCAGGGAGTCTTAGTCTCACAACTAATAACAATAATATCATCTGTTTCTATTGTCCCTCTAGTCCAAGCACATAATTTTTCCGAACTCGAAGACCTCGGTAGGTTCATACTGTATTAGCTTGCTCACTTTCTTTAACTATCCGGCTCTTCTTTCTTCTTCGTCTTCTCCTTCTTATTAAACAAAAAAAATTCTTTACAATCTTTTCGTGTCGCTCGCTTTGAAAATTTCGTTTTTATTGTTGATTTAACTGACGATACAATTATTTTTTTTTCTCGATTATTTACTATGTTATTGCATTGTATTCACATTGGCTTCTTCTTCTATCAAGAACACACTTCGAAAAAAGACCATATGGCTTCTTTTAATCCTCGTTATATATGCACTTATATCTCTAGACACGAGAGTATATAAGACTACATCGATTTATCTTTTTTTCCTATAGTAGACTATAATTAGTCTGTGCAAATCGCAAAAATGAATTAATGGGCACTTCCCGCGATTCCGGTAAAATGTATGCAAACTTTATTCCAAACCGTAACAGTAAAAAAGTTAAATTACTTGAATTCTCTCCTCAGACTGTCGAAATTTTTCTTCGGAATAACCTTTATACTATTTAAAAAAAAAATGACTGCATTGTATTCACATTAGCTTCGAACACACTTCGAAAAAAGACCACGTGGATTCCTTTAATCCTCTTTATATACGCACTTATATCTCTAGACGCGAGAGTTTATAAGATTACATGATTTTTTTTTCTATAGTGCACTTAATTAATGAACACCTCCCGCGCATCCGATAAAATGTATGTAAACTTTATTCCAATAATCGTAATAGTGAAAAGTTAAACGACTTGATTTTTCTTCTCAGATTGTCGACATTTTTCTTCGGAATTACCCTTTATAGAATTATTATTCTTCACGGTTCACGTATGGAAAAGCTTAGAAGATAGCAATTTCTTGTCTCATGTTTTCCTTATCGCCATCATCAACATTACACGACACGACCGACTGTACCTGGAGTGATCAATGTTTCGTTGCCAGTAATGTTTCCTCGCATCGTGCACGCTCCCGTTTTGGGTCAGGTGTTTACGTTCGTTTTCACGTGCGTATGTGTGTGTCCGTTTTCGAAGACCTCGAGTGCCGGCCGCGTTTTTTCAGGCATGCAGCAAGTGCGTCGATGAACTTGTCTATACAAAAAATAATTCATTAAAAGAAAACGTACCTGTGTTTTGTTATTGAGTAGACATTCGTCGTGTACTCTAAATAAAGATTAATGTATTACGTTATAAACGGTAATTTTTTTTTGTATTGTTATGTCACATTGTCACATTGCGTTCTGCTTCGCACCTCTTTCGATGACAAAATTTCATTTCTGTAAATGTTGAATATTTGTCGACACTCTTTTTTTTGTTTACTTGAGGAAGCGTCTTTGCGACTTTTGTGGCAAATTGTTTGACTATCTTTACGATGTGTTTTGACGATAAATCTCGTTCCAGCGCTTGGGAACTGTTACTAAATCAATTTAACGCTGTAACACAGAATTGATCCCGCGGCCCGCACGCTCCTGCGAGGACCCGCCGTTGTACCTGAGACTCCGAACGGGCAGACCGAAGGACAAGAAGATACCCCGTTCGACACCGATAATGAGCTATGGAAAGAAGAAGCTTCGGCCCGAATACTGGTTCAGTGTTCCGCGCAACAGGTGATTTATTTTTTTATTTTCGCTATAGTCGCCCAAAATGTATAGTGGTTATTTTCAATCAGAGCTGGGCAAATACCGTAAGTACTTGAAGTACGTATTGAAGTATCAAGTACTTGAAGTACTGAGCGCTGGGTAGTTCTTGAGTACTGATGTATTGAGTACTGGCAGAATTGAATGGCTGAAGTTCTCAGTACTGAGCACTGACTCTGTACTTGATACTTTAAGGTAGCTATGTCGCTTCCCGCTCATCTCGCATAAGTTATCGAAAAGAAAGTGAATATTGCAAGTACTTCTCGATGGTATAAAAATCTGAAAAA
>JAPYZD010004244.1:0-11582 GCA_030522725.1 Ichneumoninae sp. B BG-2022a
TATATATATATATATATATATATATTGTTACGTTCAGGCGGAATAAATAAGATGGTTGGATGGTTGGATTTCGTTTTAGAGTGGATTTTATTAATTATAATCAGGGCTGAATATCTCAAGCGTGAAATATCTTAAATGAAATATCTCAAGCGTGAACTTTCAAGCGCCCGTTCTCTTTGAAAGCCCGATCACAAGTCCGATGACTCTCGTCATCTCGTCCAGTGATAATCTGTATGTTTGTCATTTGTCATATGGAGCTGTTTCAATGATCTATGTAATATCGCGTGGACTAGGTAATCCTCATCTCTATATTCGTTATAATGTATATACTTTATGTATACATAAGTGAAATATCCTTGATTATATTCCAGTGGTTTATATATCTGCGATATATACAACATATTTTGGAAATATTATTTAATACATGACTGCAAATAATATATGTCATCAAATGTGTAAGTTAAAAGTAATGACCCGTCTATATATCGTTGAAATACGCACTAGTTTTTTAGTGAGCCATATTCGCCACTTCTATGGTAGTAATTTTCATATTTAACCTATCAATCGTGCACTGTAAAACGAAAATGTTCGTATGAAATTTAATGTATTTGTACTGGAACTTTATGCGTAAACTAGTATATTAAATTTCATGTACAATTGTGATAAAAAATAAACGTACAGTATATTAAAAACTTTAGAAACAGTTTACTTTTAATAATTTACTTTAATCTGTATAGACCTTTATGGACCCTAAAAGTCCATTAATTTTGCATGACAATGGTACATTACATTTAATGTTCCAGTTTTTGCACACAAATTTCTAGTCCAGTACATTTAATTTACAATTTTTTTAACAGTGTATAAAAATACCGAACTTCATTTAAGTCAAATATATTTTTTGCATATACTTTAATTCCATGGACGAGACGTCCGTTCTGACGAAATTTAGTCTTTCCTATCCTAATCGCTGCTACATGATTGAAATCGTCGCACAAACAAACTGCTGTAAAACAATATCACACCCTTTCGGAACGCGAGGGATCCTGATGGCTCTCGAGCGAAGAGCCTCAAGTTTCAATTTCGTTGCCGGGGAAAGCTCCTCGCTAATTCCGGGGCCGAGACGGAGTGGCGAACGCTCGAGGCATTTTCACTAAAAACTTGACGGTCCCTCGGCTTCTGCCGCGTACAATGAACTAATCAAGCAACAATACGCGACCACCCCAGCGCGATAAAGTTTGATTAATCGTTGCAAGAAGCAAAAGCACGTCCGAGTTATAATATAACCGGGCTTTTTGTACGTGACGAAAACTTTGGGAAATATATAGTTTGTGGGTGTGTCATTGCGGAGAGGGCGAGTTTCGACAGAGCTATCCGAGCTTTGTCCGACTGTTCGACCGTACGGGAGGGCGGGGCAAAACGGCATAATGGCGCAAAACGCAGTTTTACAATAACTTTGGGATGGTTGTGGTGAGTGGGGTCGAAAATCCGGCTGGAACAAAATGGGGTATCCAAAAATTATTGGGCAATTGATTTTTGCCTCACTGTCCCGTTTTGTCCCACTGTCCCGTTTTGTCCCACTGTCCCATTTTGCCCCGCTGTCGCCTACGCACATCTTCTCGAGATATTCAATTCGACAACGAAGTAATGGTGAACGTGGGTCACGAGAGATACGCGGAACAAAAAATTTTTTTTTTACTTTTTCTTTTATTGTTCTGGGTCATCCCATGGGCGCGTGGAGATACACAACAGTCGACTATGCTCGACGCAGTTATACTGTTTGTGGCGTGGCACTCTCCGGAAGCATCCATTTACGAATTGGCAAATT
Organism: Ichneumoninae sp. B BG-2022a; assembly: GCA_030522725.1. NCBI lineage: Eukaryota > Metazoa > Arthropoda > Insecta > Hymenoptera > Ichneumonidae > Ichneumoninae sp. B BG-2022a. The sequence continues at coordinate 1,826 of JAPYZD010004244.1, forward strand.
TTTTCGCGGCGGTCGTGCTGACGCGGTGAATCTATACGGTTATAACAAGATATATGTATATATGAAAGAGCGACTGGCAGAAACGAAATCGTATTAGCCCAGATTTCGTGTCAGTCGATAAAAATCTGCCGAAACTCGAACACTTCAGTTTACCGCGGACGAAGATAAATCTCCCCGAACTCTCTGCGCGTTATATCCAAACTTTTTTTTCAACACATTGATAAAAGTGATTTCCGAGCGCCGCTGACAGCACCGCCAGGCCGATACAACAACCGATAAATTATGTCCGATTTAATTTTCATGAGTGCTGAAGGCAACAGAATCCGGGTCGACACATGTACGGTTAGCCATACAACCGTGATATTTCGCAGCCACGCACGCCACAATCGAACATATTCGCTTTACGGTACTGTCCGAATTAATGGAGTCGTGTTAGAATTAAACCCCTTCGTTTTCACAGGCGTGATAAAAAAGATTGCAGACATTTCTCCCAGGCGGGTAGAAATTTAATAAGGATAAAGAAGATAATTGACGTATCGGCCACTCTTGACTTACCATCCTCGAAAGGTCGAAGTTTACATAATAATAACCATAAGAAATATTCTTAGTGATTTTATACATATGCACGCGTAGGTAAATAGTCGTCCATCATTTCATGTGTTATGATATGTGATATTGGTGCGTGCCACAGTTATATTTTAGATGATAGTTCTCTATCGAAGATAAATAAAATAAATATTTTTAAAACTGATTTAACCGATTTTGACTAATTTTTTTTTTAAAGCATTTATTCGACTAAAAACATGCAAAATTTAAGTTGTTCGGTGCATCACCGCTATCGTTAAAAAGGTTGCTTGTATTTTTTTGAAAAATGTTCAATGAAGCTTACCAGTGAGCTCGGTCAGTGCGCGATTACAGATGAACGAGATAAAAGGCCGCGAGGCCGAGAAAATAAAGGAAACGGGATATAATAATACATACGGCGAATTTTGACTATTTTTTTAAAGCATTTTTTCGACTAAAAACATGCAAAATTGAAGGTGTTCGGTGCATCACCGTTATCGTTAAAATGGTTGCTTGTACTTTTTTGAAAAATGTTCAATGAAGCTTACCAGTGAGCTCGGTCAGTGCGGGATTACAGATGAACGAGATAAAAGGCCGCGAGGCCGAGAAAATAGAGGAAACGGGGTATACGTAATCGATGGGTATAAACGGGTGGCTCCCTGAATCCCCTCGGCGACCGCAGTAGATGAGAGTAATAAATAGCCGATCGAAGAGAGCTCTATATGCCGGCTCCAGCATCCTCGTCGGAGCGGTGCTGCGTTATATTCCGCAGCGGGCGCAATATCGCGGACGATCCCGAATAGCTGCGATGCCGGGACATTTACGAGTGACCGACGAATTGAAGTGGAGAACGATCTATCGTGAAACTGCGAGCGCAGATAAGAGAGCCTGCTCGTTGTAGATCTCGTCCGTCGTACTACACGAGGACGTTACGGGTAAGTGTAGCGGGAAAAACAATATGTAGTGACGTCGGAGCGGGTTTCCTTGACCCATCGAGAAAACAGGACATTTCTATCTTTATTAGCAGTCTCGTACATGTGCCATTGATGTCAGCTTTACGCCCCATAGCACGGCTGGAGATATAGACTCAGACAAAGTTACACAGTAAAAGCAACAATGCTGACTTCTTGGTATAAAAAACATTCGTTTAAAAATGGCACTCAAGATATCTGCGTCGGACTAAATTTCGTCCAGTTATAACGGCTGCGTTTTGCATCAAGCAAACCTTGCTCGGGAAAGTTCACTTGGAGAATAAAATTTTACAATTGAATTTTTTTTTTTCCCTAAAGCTGTGCATTAATGAAGACTTGCCAAAGATGAAATTTGATGTCATGCTTATCTTCAGGGTCATGATTAAAACTCCTTTAAAATTCAAACGAGAAAAAATGTCATAGTAAAAGCAAGAATACTGATTTTTTTTTACCACAAAAAAATAGTTCCCGAGGGGAACGTCTATATTTTATAGTTACGACTATGACAAAAAATCATTGGTGCCACCATAATTATAGTTTAATTAATTGATTATATAGTTTCAGAAACTATCTATATAGACGTTCCTGGGAACGATTCGTCATAGTAGGAAATATTATCCTTTTTTCAGTGCAAAGTTCCAGTTCGTTAGTTGTTCGAAGGGCGAAGAACGAAGAACGAAGCTCGGCAAATATAAATATAACATAACTTAATAATACATTTTTTTTTAATTGACCGCTATATTATTTGAACCAAGTGCGCATCTCGACTCAGCGAGTGAACAAAGTTTTGCGAATTATAACACTCGCCCCTTACAGTTTCGCCCATATATTCCATCGCATTAGGGTGCTGTAGATTTTTCTTTTACTTTTTTTTTTTCTTATCATTTTTCCATCGCTACGGTGAACACAGCCTCTATTAACCACAAGGCACACGGTGCTTCGTATAGACGAGAGAAAAAAATTTCCTTTGTCGTTCGAGCGCCGAATGGAAGGAGAAAAATCGGAGCAAAAAAACAATGTAAAATAAAGTTCTATGGACCTTCCGCTATAACGGGAGCCGGGATGATGCTGTACAGCGGATACACCCGCGCCGGAGTTATAGAGCGTGAGGAAAAATGTAATGAGACGCGCAGCCTGATTTTTCCTCATAATTGACCACGCCCATTTTCTTTATTAGTCGTAGCGATTTTATACAGGGGTTGATAAACTGACAACCTTCTTGGAGTGTCAAGAGAAGTAAGTTGATTAATCAACTATGAATGAAAATAAAAATAGCTGCACCGTATGAAAACATTTTTATTTGAAAAAAATAACGAAAAATTGTCAATTGTCATGGACGAAATTTTGTTGCAAATTTTTTGAAAACTTTTGGTAAATTTTTTGTAAATTTTAAGTAAATGTTTGCTAATTTTTTTTCTAAATTTTATGTAAGTAAAAAACATTGTAAAGTGCACATATCTTTATATACCGTGTAAATATTTTCAAGAAAAAGAACATCGCTACGGGATCGACCGCTTAGGTGAAAAGAACAAGGAAAAACCAGGTGCGATATTCTCGGGGACGAGCTGCTGATTACTTTTTTACGACTGACACGAATCGAGGGTCTTCCGTGAGTATATGTATACATATATACGTTAATAGTCGCAATCGAGTTGGACGGGACAACGACGTCGGTTCGCCCTTTTAAGAATCCGGTCACGTTCGGAAAAGTGGTCCAGAGCACTTGGTTGGCAAAGTACATAGCAGTGTAGGTGAGCGACCTTTGGACTCCAATACATCTGCGCGCGGTCTGCAGAATTGGTAAAACTGCAGGGCGCGGCCTTGTCGCAATTGCCAACTTTTTCAACCCTTATTCTGTGCGTCCGGCCGTTCGCCTCCTCGAAAATTTATTCCGTCTGTCCTCTAATCGCAAAAATCTTCGAGCGCCCAAAGACAAATTATTTTCATGAAATTCTTTTCAAAGGGAATCTTTTTCTCTCGAATTCCGTCCGGGAGAAAATCATTTTGTTAAATTCCTTTCGAACCGAATTCCGTTCGAGAATAATAATTTTTTTTCTTTTTCTCAAATTTTATCGCGCGAACACGATCGACAGTGGCGAGCTACAATTCACTTCGTTTTTCACGGCTCTCCGAAGCCTCCGACAGTCCCGTCACGCGTTTTCGTATATACATGTTTTCTTTTATCGTGAGAAATAGCGTTCGCTTCTTCGACATAACCGAGCGTTGAAACGGCTCGAGCTATATTCAGGGCGATGTAGCGTCGAAGGCTATCAACTTGCCTCGCAAACCCGTTCACGTCCGTTTCTTTCCATTTCCGGGTCGATCGTTCTGGCGAAATATCGCGAAGAAATTCGCGGACAGTTCTCGTATATGGACCTCGCGTCGTCGTCTCGTCGCGGAAGTGTTTGCTGTATGGCGCAGCGAGGACTTAAATTCTTATTCGTCGATTCGATTCTTCGTATTTCTTACGCCCTCTCTGTTTACTTCGTTTTGGCTTTTTTTTTATATAAACCATTAGTCAGCGAATTGTGAAATTCCGAGGCGGGAGGGGTGAGCGCTTCCTCGCGGGAAAAAGTGGCCCTTCAAAGTTTTCTGGGTCACGGACATATTCAGCCCGTAATTCGAAACTCCCGACGTTTTGATCCGAAGAGTAAGGGCTCTTTCGGTAGGGATGATCCCCGCTCGCCCGCATCGATCATCGTCACCCGCCCTGCCATTGTATAATCCAAGACGTCACATTTAGATAAATAGTTTTTTTTTTCTTTTTTTTTAACACTATTTCACGAGTAGAGATGATTAGCTTCGAAGCTTCAAATTATGAATAAAAAAATTTTAATATTCTGCAATATGTTTTCTATTTTTAAATACAATTTCGTGAGTAGAGATGAGCAGCTTCGAACCTCCGAATTGTGAGTCAAAATAAAAAATATTTTGCAATATATTTCTTATTTTTAAAGATAATTTCGTGAGTAGAGATGAACAGCTTGAACCTTCGAATTGTGAGTCAAAATTAAAAATATTTTGCAAAATATTTCTTATTTTTAAAGACAATTTCGTGAGTAAAGATGAACAGCTCCAAACCCTCGAATTATGAGTCAAAAAATAAAAATATTCTGCAATATATTTTGTTTCGGACGAGTCAATTTTTTTTCTAGCAATTCCAAGTCCGTTTTGTTGACGAGGATTAAATTCGTATTTCTCGGATTTTCGAATTGGGCCAAACGCGCCTCGCCCGCAGCGTTTTTCCCGGTGGCTATTACTAGTTTGAGCGCCGCTTCCCGATACTCTCTCGTTGGTGGGAGTAAATCAGTAGCCCCAAAATATCAGGATGCGTCGTTTCGTTTCCTGTCCCGTACGTACGAGCCATCGAACATCGAGCTCGCCTATTTTTACTTCGTGAATGAGCCGACTCACCCGGACCTTCGCCACTTCCTGCGTTCTTCGATATTCACAAGTCGCTGTGTATTTACGAATGTTTTCCAGAAAAAAAAAATATCGTGGAATATTTCATGTATTACCGATGCCATCACATAAATTAATCCCATCCAATGGAACTCGTTCTCCTTTCCAAGCGAAATAATCTTGGTCGCATAAAATACCGAAGACCGCCCATTCGTAGCCTACGGGCTGTGCTGCCCTTTGCCTTTGCTCTTTTAGCGTACACACGATTCGTAATATCGATAAGTCGGGGTGGGAGTGGAGAGACTACTCGCGATGAAGAGCAGACCGAGCCAGAGCCCGCTTCTAAGATTAGCCGAGAGTGCGAGAACCGCGACTCTATATTTAACGTACTTGCGCTGAGGGCCCGAAGCGCAATATAACCGGTGCATTTTACACTGGGTATGCATTTTGCCGCCGCCAGTCGAGATATTCCTGAAGACCCTGTCTCGCGATATTCAAGTACGCGTCTCGCGCCATTGAGCAGTTTTTGGTATTGCGCTTGTCGTAGCGTTGCCGACGGAGACACCCGGAGCTGAGTACGTTTGAAAAGAAAGAAAAAATAAAGCAATGCAAAAAACAGCATATGTAGTAAAACAAATAAACATTAATAATAATAGTTTTAAAAAACGAAATAATCTTCCTGACAACAACGAGTACAAAACAAGGATAACCTATCTTCGAACACAGTATTAGCACAACATCAATTTTACGCTAGTACATAAACTACTTGAAACAACAAAACACACAAAAAATAATTTAAAAATAATTTAAATAATAGATATGACATCGCGAACTATTAATTTGTTTATCGGAATATGGTTTATTTACATGTGTTTGCGCCTTAGCTTACATTTTTTTAGTCACAAACATAGATCATTACGCCAAATTTGATTAAGTAGTATTTTGGCGTTTCGACGAACACTCGCGTCTTCGAAAAGGCGCCAAAGTGACGTCTTTTAAACGGACGACTTATTTTAGGGAGTTCAAAATTAATTTTTTTTAATAGAATTTTTGGAAGCTCTTATTACTATTTTTTTCAGGATGCAGAGAACAAATGGAATCCAAACAAAATCTTATTTCACGGTAGTGACCGAATATCGCGTAGGTTCTCCAATAATGGTTTTCGGAATGAAACCCTGCGCAACCGTGGGGGAAATTTTCAAAAAAATATTATTCTCATGACATCGATCACCGCCCTGATGCGTACAGCAAGCACGTTCGGGAAATTAAAAAAGTATCGTTTCCAATCAGGTTCCCCTCCCGGGTGCCGCCTTCCCGCTCGTAAAAATGTAAGCACGTTCGTCGCCGATCCATGGAATAAAGCTTCGATACATCGTTCCGAGAACGTTAACACCGCGTGTCGCGACCGCCTCGATCCGGGGACCGCGAACGCGGTTTACGGAAATAAAACGAGAATCGAATCGTGGAAACTACCGAGAAAGAAACATCATCGCAGGGGCAGCGTGAGTCATCGAAGCCGTTGCTGCGATGCTTAAAAAAAAAAATTAATGGTCCCCATTTATCGACAAAGCGCCGCTCCTCGAAAAAGATTGGACACTACCTGTGTTCCGTTCGGCCCTGAAGTCAACTATTCGCAAGATATACAGCACGGCTCTCTCACCACCGTGCGAATCGGCTTTGGACAAAGACTATCCCTAGCACCGCCGCCTCGACTCCCGCGGAGCTCCCGAAAAGTCTCTAAAAAAAAAAAAAAGTATCCGAGAGGATCTTTGTTTGCCGCTTCTTCGACTATCGCCGCTCGAGGACGCGCGGGAGAAAGGCGGAAACGAATGGCGGGTCCCTTCACCGATGCACCGCCGTCCCTCCGGTGCAGAGCCAAAAGAAGATATTTCTCTGATGATTCCACTGTCTCTCGTGGCGTGTTGTCCATGGACGACCCGCTGCGTTAGAACGAAGCGCGGCTTGATTTTTCCACTCTCGGCTCGAGAATCCCCAGCCCGGAGGATCGTACACTAGCGGCATGAACCACCGCGAGAGGTAAATGAAAGCGTATCGTCTTGCCGGTCTTTCTTTCCCGGTGGCCGGATTTTTCGCCCCGGGGGATTTTACGACTTTTATAAATTATCCACGAAGGGACACTCACTCCAAGGGCTCTAATGAGAATAATTAATGTTGCTTTTTTTAATTAAACGAGAGACGGAGAGGCGCGTGTCGTTGCTGGCGGCTCGGGCAGCTGCTTCCTCGGAACGTCGCAACAATGCGAGAACGGAAGGTTGTATAACAAATGTAATGGAAAGAAACATAAATAAAAATGTTGCTCGAGAACCTTGAGAGTAGATTTTTTAATTCAGAAAAAAATGAAAAAAAATTGCTGTCGATAAGAAGTACCGTTGAATTTAAGGTGGTGCTTGCGAGTAGTGTTCACTACGCATAAGTTTCGGAGAAATGAGAGGAAATGGTAAACACTACGATTTTCATACTCGATGGTATAAAAATCTGAAAAAAATCAAGGGTATTAAAAGTGCTGAAAAGATTAATTTTGCATAATAATAATATGAAAGTGTTGTCAACAAATTTATGAAAAATCAAATTGTTCAACAAATCTTCAGGAAACTTAACTTTTTTTTAATGAAAATGATTCGTTTATTGAATACGTATGAATTGTTTAAAAATTTTTTTATTCACTTGCAGTTTTTTTTATATGGGAAAGATGTGTGAAAAGTCACGAAATTCAGAGTGAATTTAAAATCTGAAAAAATTCATACGTGGTCAGAAAAGTGAACGGATAATTTACGTTTTAAAAAAGTTAGGTTTTCGGCAGATTTGTTGAAAAATTTTATTTTTCAGCAATTTGTTAATAACACACTCTCTCATACGCTCAACACGCTCTCACTCTAGTCCCTTGACCGAGCAGTTACGCTGCCGTTCTCGAAGCCGCCACCTTGTCTCAGTAATAAATCTGATCGAACTTCTCATCCCTCAATGCTGCATTTTGTCTCTAAACCTTCCACAAACATCCTCCTAGTCGTCTAAGCTGAGCGGCTCAATGCGACAATTAACGGAAGGTTGTATAACAAATTTAATGGAAAGAAACATAAATAAAAATGTTGTAAATTCTCGAACCGTGAGAGTAGATTTTACAATTCATAAAAAAAGAAATAAAAAAATAGATGTCGGTAAGAAGTACCATTGAGTTTAAGAAAAGTACTTTGGTGTTTGCATTTTTATTATAATTTTTTTCAAGAGGTTCTATTCATAGAGAATTCCTCAAGGCAGTAAATCTGAGTTCCGAAATGAATGTAACGCTCTTTGTAGTTTTTACTGCCCAAGGGAAAAGGGTGCGGAGCCCTTCGACAAGTTTACAAGCTTCGAGGACCTCCGGTTCACGCGCGAGACAGCGGAGAGGAAGAGAGAGCGAGCAGGGTGCGGTGGTACAAGTAGTGTGACTGGTTATATACGCACAACGGGGTAACGCAGCACGAGCCACCCACGAAGGGCGGGGACGAAGGGATCGTGGAAAACATTTCACACCGGGGAAGGCGTGTGTTTACCTCGTAAAAACCCATCGGCATATCCGCAGACGGCAAAGGGCGTTTCGTCTACGTTGTGTTGGTTTTTTTCCTTCTAGCGCCTTCGTGAAATACCGAGGTCGACGAGTGTATGTGAAAGATGGAAAATTAATGGGCGCCTTGACACCATTTTAACGGGGAAATCCATCTATTATTTCCAGGCACGTAGTTCAACCTTTTTCCACTCTGCACGAAGAGCTTTGCGTGCAGTGGCTTTTTTTTAGATTAATCGCCGTTTGGTTAATTAGATATTAAATTACGGTGAATATTTACGTGCAATTGGGTCAAACGAAAACTGAATTTTATTTCGTTTTGTTCAAGGTACATTTTTAACTCCATTTTACTGTGAAAAAAAAATCTTTGTTTCCAATCTTAATTGCGAATTGGAAGGGTTTGATAAATTTCAAGCCCTCTGCATCGGAAATCTTGTTTTGGATGAAATTTGCCACGGGGAATCAAAAAACATGGGGTAAAAAAAATGAAAAAAAGAAAATTGGGAAAAAATGAAAAAGCACGAAGAATGGGAAAACAACCAGCACAAAGCGTTCCCACCGGAGGGGGGAGTCGAAATTGTTTTCCCGTCAGCCCGTCCCTTTTTCACTCGTCGGTTATGCAGAAACACTTCGTCGAGAGAACAATGGAAAGCGATCGTTTAAAATTCTCATTACGACCACTTTGTTCGCATTTCCGTTAACCGCGTAGATAAAAGCGCATGCGATTGTTTCGCGAGATATAAATAAATAATTAACGATCGTGCTGTCGATGGCTCGGTTCGTCTCGCTCCGCGTGTGCAGCTCGATGCAACGGAGAAGAGCGCCGAGTGCATTCGAAAGACCGGCTCTGTCCGTCGGGGCGGGGACGTGATCGGCTTGCTGACGATCCGGGCGGTTCGGCGCCGATCGGAAGTTCGACGTCGATACTCGCTCGCGTCGCTTAATAACCAAGAAAGATACACGACACGAAAAATATCGAAGGATAAATACGGCACGGAAAATCGGAGGACGACGGTCGGAGGGATTTTTAATCCAAACATTTCATCGGAGCTAGGGGAGAGCGGGGCAAAATGGCACAGCGGGGCAGAACGGGACACCGAGGTCAAAACTCAATTTTCCAATAATTTTTGGACGCCCCATTTTGTCCCAACGACACATTCGGATTTTCTAACCCGTCTTGCCCCACGTACCACCATCGCCACCATCCAAAAGCTATTGGAGAATTGCGTTTTGTCTCATTATCCCGTTTTGCCCCGGT
>JAPYZD010004245.1:0-11581 GCA_030522725.1 Ichneumoninae sp. B BG-2022a
CAGTATTCGTCTCGCGCGACTGCCATTCCAAGTGCCGCAGATTCATGCACTTGTGACAAAAAGTATGATGTGGAACGAGGGTCGAATTGGCGATTGCGATTCGTGTCATTACAGCCCTCGCTTCGCTCGGGCCGCAAACTTCACACATGGTGGCCGCGGTCAGGGAAAACCGGGGAAAGTCAGGGAATAAAAATCTTGGTCAGGGAATCAGGGAAATGTCAGGGAATTTTTAAATTGGTCAGGGAAAAAGTAAATTGTTGCCGAACCTTGTATAAATAAAAAAAAGTGCATAAAAGGGAGTCTTCAAAAAACAATAGGAACGTTTTGAAAAAAAAAAAATACAACTAAACATTAATACAATAATTAGGCATTTTCATTTGCATCATTAATTTTTTTTTATTAGAAATTAAAAGTTTGGTCAGGGAAATTTTCTAATTTCTCAGTGAAAAGTCAAGGAAAAGTCAGGGAATTTTTTTCTGGAGAAAAAACGGCCACCATATTACACTCGTCGCAATCGCCAACTTTCGACGCTTGTTGCACAATATACTATTTCGCACGAGTATCGTACCAAATTTTACTTCGCGAGGCGTGAAAATGGGGGTTTTGTGCACGAAAAACAGACGTTTTCGTACCTACTGTAATAAAGTACAATTTTACATCTTATATTTTCTTGTTACTGTTCGAAGGTTTACGCAAAATCTGTCGATGTTCAGGAGAGACATAAACGACTCTCTGAAGGGGCCCAACATGTCTGCCAATACCGCCAGTGATATGATGACCTCGTAGTGCGGGTACGCACTTTGTCACATGATAGATATAAAAAAAAAGAAACACAAACAAAATACAAACGAGCCCTCGAACTTTGTCTGCCGCCCGATTGAATGCGATGTATGCTCAACTGAGAAATGTTTTCTAATTATTGTCAAAGCCGCGATTAAAAAACGGTTACGAATGATGATTTTGATTGAAGGAATGCTACGAGAGAGTGGGTCAGAATGGGTAACGTAAAAGTTTGCACGACGAAGAAAAATTCCTTTTCGGGAGAGGCAAAAAGGTCTCCGTTGGTCAGTTTTAAGCGCATGTGAAATACCGCGGTAGGTAATAAAAATACTGCAATTAATTTTTTTTTTCAACTACGCCGACCATTTGCGTTGAAAAGAAAATTCTTGCGTGAAGTTGCGTCCATGTCCGCTTCGTCCAAGAATTTGCTTTCGCCCGGAAATGGTCGGAGTAAAAAAAAAAATTACAGTTTTTTTACCGACCGAGCCCGGTACGGGCGGGGCGGACGAGTTGTCACATCGCCTTAAGCGCAGACACCGACACTCGGTAGTACGAAAGCTGCCGCCGCCGATACCGACAAGATTCTTCGACCATAATTCCCCTCACGGAGACAACTCGGATTCGGTGGGCGGTTTGCCGTTTCGTAATTTGTCAATCAAATTTTATTTAACCACCAAGTACATACCGTACTAGCTTAAATGTGCGTACTGCGGCCTTAAAAAAAAAAAAGTTGTTTGTGGCAGTAGACGATAGGAAAGCCGACGGCAGAGGTACAAATCGCGGTTAACGGTGGAGTGCGATGCAAACTCCGAGTAAAAACAAAAGAAAATTGACAAATCTCGATGTCATTTTTTAAACTCGAAAAAAAAAATAATAATCGGGTATGCACAGCCGAACGGGCCGACTATTTCAAGAGAAACAAAAAAAAGAAGACGCTGAACGTCTCTTGTCAACTACTGTGAATGATGTAAATGAAGATATCATTAAACAATATCATATAAGACTCGCTCGTTATTATTTGATGATTTTATCCCCACTCGACGCATGTAGATTGCACGGGTATGAATTTTTTCAGAATTTTCTCTAATATTCGAAAATAGAGATTTTAAAAAAAATTACAGATTAAAAATGTAACAAAAACGCAATTTTCAATCATGAGACAAAACTTTGCAAAAATTCACACGTATTCAGAAAAGTTTACAAATCATCTTCATTAAAAAAAAGTGGTATTTCCGGTTGATTTCTTGAATAATTTTCTTTTTTCCTGTACTTTGTTGATAACATTTTGAAATGATTATTATGAAAAATCAATCTTTTCAACATCTTCCATATGCTTGATTTTTTCAAAATTTAATCCCATCGAGAAGTGTTCACAATTCTCTCTGAATCTTACGTGGTGTCAGTTTATACGCTTATACTACCTTAACGATTTATCTATTTTAGTAGTAGTGTCGAATTTATTGACGATGCCTAACATGTAACAGTTTTTCGAGCTCTTCATAAAGTTCTACAAAAGTTACGTCTGGCTAACTATGGAATTCAAGGTCGTACTTTCGGGGAGACATCGACACCATCGAGTGCAACAAAGGGTTACCAAACTGCCAGGCATTTGAGAGGCTTCAAGTATGAGACCAGGCCTACAGACACTGGAAGTCGGAAGGAAGAGAGAGAACTCATTGAAACGTCCACAATTCTAAATGGACACCACGCAATAAATTTGTTAGACATCTTCGAACCCTCGGTAAATCCGCAACTTGTGGACACAGTGCGAAGCTGGAGACGAGATCTTTCCAAAGAAAACCATGGAAATATAACCTATCGAGCAGAGTTGTCTGTGCGTCGAAAGCACTACAAGTCGCAGTAATCGAATCCGAGACAATAAACCAATTCAAGAATACACTTGATAAACACTTGTCTACTCAATGTAAACTTACAAAAATGCAGATATTATAAGTTGTAAACTTCCTTTCTGTAAATATTAATAATAATAATAATAATAATACCTAACAAACTGAAGTCTTATCACGTATATTGCATATTGCCAATTGTCCATCGGCTGGAGTCTTTCAGCCATAATCTATTTTATTTATTTATTTATTAGTTTACGAGATAAAAACCCTTTTACATACAATATTAAAAATACATCAGTAAATTGATAAATTATGAAAATATCTCTACTATTTGAATAATTTATTTATGTATTTATTTTATTTGCATTGTTAAAGGATAAAAAAATGCATCGTACTGTTTCACGAAACTCGTGAATAATCTTGTCCAGCAGAGCGTACCGTACCGGCTTGTTGTACACGCGCTGTTTTGAGGTTAAACGGAATGCGAAACATCCAAATTATAATACATAGTTTCGGTTTTCTCTGCATGCACGAATTTTCGAACCGTTCGTTATTGCAACATTGACCCGTCGATGACATTTGCATAGTCGACAACTCTACGTTTTACATCCGTCGAATGGAATCGAGGATCGTTATTATTATCAGAATTGGCGTGAAGATCAACAGTTTCCAATAACCGCTCGCTTCACTTTATCGATACATCCGATTGCGTTCCGTTTCGTCATATCGCCTGTACGAATAACACGCACACATCTACAAATAATCTATACATTTTATTTCATTTTTTTTCTTCAAACAAAAACAATGGGTTAATTCACAAATGAATATACATCAGGGGGTGTAACTCAGTGGTAGAGTGTCTGCTTCGCATGCTGAAAGTCCTGGGTTCAAATCCCAGCTCCTCCAATCATTATTTTTTTTCTTTTTTTTTCAAATCTACTTCCTATCGCTTACGTATCTAAACTACATAAATGTGGAATTGGCCTCTATAATTAACAATAAAAAAAAAATTCGTCGCGTTATTATTGTTATCATCATTTATTAGATCATCTTACAAAGTGTGGCGATTTACGATACGTAAGATGTGAATGCCGACCCATACCAGCTCCTCTATTCATTATTTTCATTTTTAAAAATTTTTTAATCTACGGATACATTTCTGCGACGTTACAAAAATATTTTTTTGCCCGTTCACAAATCTTACACTCTAATGTTTCTGAAATATTTCGCAAGAATGTTTTTGTAACATTTTACAAATATCTTTAAATGTTGGTAAAATATTTATAAGATATCTTTCTGAAATATTCAAGAAATTATCAATATTGTAGTGCTGTAGATATTGTTCATTACTTTAAACATATGTACTGCCTCAAGCACTTCCTCTACGGGATTGCTGTGAGCACTTTCAAGAGCACATGCCAATAACATGTAGTGTTATTTATTTATCTTATGTACAGACCGAACACCCGAGGCCTAGAGCCTCGGAAACAATAATAAATGTAATAAGAATAATAATAATATAAAATACATTATTATCAATTAACATTAATTTACATGATTTCTCTTTTTCGTAAACTTTTGTTGCAAGATCATAATATGACTAGGAATATCATTCCGAATAGAGCATGACATTTGTTTATTCGTATCTTAGAACTCGTGTTCCACGCTGCGCGTTGTACGACGTTTATGGACCGGCAAGTAGATGCGACAAGTCGAGCCTGTGGGCAACACTTGTGTCGGACACTCACGTCGGTTTAATGACACATTAAATAGTCGAACTGTATTAAAATACATTCACGAACCAGGCATTGTTTATTTTTCGTTTCTTCTGAACGTATTTCAGCACACATCTGCTGATATTCGCTTTCAAAATATTTTTTCATAGTCTCAGAAATATTTCAGATGTATGAGAAATCAAGTACATTTCTGAAGTATTTTAGAAATGTTTCGTTGGAATATTTTGATAGAATACTTTGAAATATGATTTTCATATATTTCAGAAATATTTTGTAAGATTTTGAAACATTAAACTATTTCCAACTATTGATATATTAAACTGTTCGCACTATTTCGAAATATTCGAAAGATTGAAAATATTTCTGAAGCATTTTCAAAATATTTCGTGCTATACGAGGACGAGGGATTGGAGTCCATAATTAACAATAAACAAATCTTCGTCATTCTTTTTATCATCATTTATTAGATTATCGTACAGAGTATGGTGATTAACGATACTTAAGATGTGCGTCCCGACCCATTGATAAGCACTTGAGCAGCAGGAGATATGGTAATTTCTAGTCCAGACTAGTCACTCCTGCGGCACTAGTACTTAGGAACAGGACAGGATTTCAATGTTTCGAATGGCCATCGTTCTCGTAGTTTCCCGTGTTCTGAAATTAAAACTTATGCACATCGATAACAGTGTGTAAAGTAAATAAACATATAAAAAAAATAAATATATATATATACACAAATATATATGTATGTATATATATATATATAAAGAGCATAGCATTGGTGAGCCGGAAGCGGCTCGTCAAGCCCCACATCGGCAAATAGGCCGGAGGGCAGTGTCGCAGGAGCGGTGGAGTATCGCGATGGAATCGCTCTCAAACGGTGACTCGACCCTCGGACCGGGAATTATTAAATAATTAACGAAACGAAGGAAATCCTACTGAAAGCTTTCGTCGTTGCCCACTCGTCGCTGCAGCACCGGCGGCAATTTCAGCCGATAATGCTATTGGATAATTGAGGCGGAGGAATCTACAGTGAGAAGCGCACAGTGCGGAGTGCCGGGCGTTTGTGTGCGCGACGAGCGGACGATTGAATAATTTTGTTTCATTTTACGTGCGAGAAGGGAGTGGCCACGAGCACGCACACGGACACACTGGCAATAAGGTGAATGGCGAGGAGGGAGTCGACGATCACGGCCCGCACAGTAGTCCGCGCTCCCTCGTTTCTCCCGCCCGCCCCCCTCCTCGTCTTTCGTGTAAGGACTCGTTCACAACAGTGGCCCTCATTGAACCGACCTCGGCAAGTCATTAGAGCCCGCCTACGGCACCGGTTCTCGCTCGTTCCTTTTTTTTCGGCCACACACGGCCAATTGCCGAAGCTCTTCGGCGCTCGCAAAAAAAACCTTTCTCAGGAGCTGTGGGAAGAAAATAAAGAAATTAAAAATTTCAAACACAAAACGACGGGGAACAATTGGGTTTTACACGAATCGAGGACGTTTTCGGCTTTCGTAGTCGCTTCGCGACGGCGATCGGGAATATCGAACGAGATCTTTTTCTGTGGCCGAGTTTCTCGCAGCGTAGTGCGACGTATCCGCGGCGGAAACAGACCGAGCGTGTACCCTCGTTTCTCGGAGGAAAAACTCGCTGAATGAGACCCTCTGTGTTGCGTCGCACCGTCCGCGTCTCGTCTCCGGACCCCTCGTTGGGGACCCGACGGCGAGATCCATCTGTCTGCGGCGCGGCTCTCGATGCCCGAGGGCAGTGCGAACTTCGCAAAAACGTCTCGGGGAATTGGTGGAGGCGAACTCGGGAGGCTCTCCGAGTACTTCGCGTTTGCCTCTCGTCCGCGGCGTTCGGAAGTCGTAGGAATTTTGTGTGCTGAAAAAAATAAGGCGGAATCTCGTTTAGGGACCGTTATGTTGGAGACGGAATAATAAAGACTGCCACAAACGTTGATCGGTGCGCGTACCGTTTTACGATAAGAACGGGCGTGCAGATATTCGTACCGACTGCGGTAAAATCGTTCTCGTATTTAAGAAAATGGTTTAACCGGTAACACGTACTAATTTAAAGAAACTGTAAGGTAAAAGTACCAATGGCCGGACACCTAAGGGAGCAGTCCTAGACCCTGGACATGCATGAAAAATCGTATTTGCGTCTGTATTTCACGCACGCTTTGTCCGGCCACTGGGACATGTCCGGTCATTGGGACGTTTACCTTGAGCGACTTTGCACGCGGATTCTGATCGAAAGAAAAGTCTCATCGGAAGCCGAAATGAGGTCCGATTTCGATGTGACTTTTCTTTTGACCGTACATAGGAGGGAGTTCCAAATGGTCTTAAGGGGAAGTGAAATATCGCGGTCGGTAATGAAAACTGTAATGAACTTTTCTCAAGGGTGTTAATTTTTTTTTAAGCAAAAGCAAATTCGAGCCCGTTGTGAACGGTAATTTCGCATTCGGGTCGAATTAATTTTTTTCCCAAAAAAATTAGCGACATTGAATAAAGTTAATTTGAAAATGGCGACTGTCTCGCACGCGCAGCCGTTTCACTTCTCCTTAAGGACATATGAGACGACTCGGTCGGTAACTAAAATCGGGAAAAAGCAAAACATTACCGGATGTACAATTTAGTGCCTTCAGTTTTATCCGAAACGTCAACCGGTTTTAAACGGCGTTGATTCGAAAAATGCATCTATCTCTCTCGCACTCATATGTCACGTGGCACATCTTTCACATGGCCCTAAGGTGAAGTGTAACAGCTATGAGTGCGAGAGAGATAGCTGCAACTTCGCAACTCAAAATTCTCCCAAGCCGTTTATTTCTTGGGAAAGTTATGAGAACAGTGAACTGCAAAATTACTGCGCATTTATTATTTATTATTGTTTACCGTTCGCGTATTTTTCCCTAAAAATTGACCGTCTTACAGAATTTTGGATTGCAGTTTTTGTTACCGACCGAGGAGTTCAACTTCACCTTAAGGTGATGTGAAATACCGTCGCCGGTAACAAAAAGTGTACTAAATGCCGTTTTGAAAACGAAAATCGTCTTTTTCTGGTAAATCGGCAGACGCAGGGAAAGACAATTTTCTTTTTTCTCGCCGGCCTAAGGTCTCAAAACGGCATTCAGTGCAGTTGTTGTTACCGACTGGGCGCGGTGCAGGTGGGCAAATTCAGAACCGTTTCGGGCAAAAATTCATTTTTGCCCGAAACGGTTCTATAGAATACAAAAGCGGTTCGGCGAAAAATGGTTTAAAAATATTTCAGCGAACCATTTCTAAGACGATTGAATGTAAGATTTATGAGCGGAGAAAAAAAATTATTTTCAAAATGTTTTCAAAACATTTCACAAATATTTTTCGATATTGATAACATATTTCCAATATTTCAGAAAAATATTTTCTGAATTTTTTTTTATTATTTCCGTGCTACGTGGGTTATATGGCGTTCGCAGTGGAGTGAGAGCGACACCATGAGCGTTCCACACGGCGTTAGGGATATTCGGGCCGACGTCTCGGGACGGGAACTGCAGAGGGGCTTCGCTGAACGCGTTAGTCAGTGTGCGAGCGAGACAAAGCAAGCGGCTGGACAAAGATTAGAGTCTTTCGTTTATTGAATTTATCTCAGAAAACTAAACCGTGAACCTCCGTGAAATTTTGACACAATGTGTTCTACAGTATACTCTTCGCTGTGGTAGGGTTTTTAAAAAATTTTAATCTAACAGAAGTCGTCGGAGAAAATATCTAAGTTTCGTCGTTACAGACCGGTTTCCAAAACATTCACACGGTACTTTGTGCAGTGTTGTGCACGCATTATAAAAAAACTATGTAGTCAATAAATCTGAAAAAATGCAAAGGATTTAGGGTGTTATTTACCTGTGGCTACGAACGACCAATCTGCACATTCGTAAGGTGGAGAATAATTTGCGTACTCTCACATCTTCATTTCAACGTTTCGGCCAAATTGCTGGCCGTCTTCAGAAATTTGTTTCTTCTTATAATTACATACAATAATCAGACAATTTTTCATAATCAGGCAACTTGGTCGAAACGTTAAAATGAAGGTGTAAGAGTAGGCACATTATTCTCCAACTTACAAATGTGCCGATTGGTCGTTCGTGACTGCAGTTAAATGACAACATTCAGCACAGTTTTTGGTACCGACTGGGCGCGTAGTAGGTGGGCGCGAGTTATACCACATCACCTTAAGAAAAGGCTAAAAACGTATGGGGGCGAGAGAGACACAGTAAACATTTTGAATCCATTTTCCTCCCAAATTATTCTATAAAATGAAAAATGAATTGCGGGGCTTACTGTGTTAATCAAATACGGATTAAAAATATTTTTCGGTTATGTTGACCTTTAGACCCACCTTAAGATAGTCCTTGAATAGTGTTCATTACGCATAAATTTCAGAGTAATGAGAAAGAATTGCAAACACTTCTGAAAATCCGAAAAAATTCGTACATATTCAGAAAAATAAACGAATCGTTTTCATTTTTTAGAAGTTAGATTTCCCGGAGATTTGGTTAACAATTTTATTTTTCATCAATTTGTTAATAATATTTTGGATTTATTACTATGCAAAAGTAATCTTTTCAGCACCTTTAATATGCTTTTTTCAGTTTTTATACCGTCGAGAAGTGTTTGCAATTCCCTCTCATTTCTCTGAAACTCAAACGAAGTGAACACTATTCGCAAATACTATCGTAACCTCTATATATAGCAACGAAACCTCGTGGCTCCGACATCGACCTGTTGCATTGGTCGTTATTATCGAGGAGTTATAAGAGGATTAACGTGTACTGCTGCTGCTACTTTGAAAGATCCAAACACCAGATTCCAGCGCAGGAAAGCGAGTGGGGGGAGCAGAAACGTAGAATATTTTTAAATATGATTCCCATATATTTCAGAAATATTTTCAGCTAATGAATGGACATTTTCCATAAGACACACATGCATAAAAAACGTCTATTCATCGTCCTTCTCCTTCCTCAACTGTCCATCCATTGGCCGGTTTACCCTATTTCAAAAAATTATTTCCATATATTTAAAAAATATTTCGGAATATTTGGAAGATTGAAAATATTCCCGAAATATTTAAGAAATATTTCCAGCTAATGAATGGACATTTTCCATAAGAGCGCATGCATAAAAAAGTCTATTCATTGTCTTTTTCCCTCCTCAACTGTCCATTCATTGGCCGGTTTACCCTATTCCAAACAATTATTTCCATATATTTCACAAATATTTCGGAATATTTGAAAGATTGAAAATATTTCTGAAATGTTTTCAAAATATTTCGTGCTATACGGGTAGTAAGCCTCCGTTTAGTTCCCCCTCCCCGCCCGCGCGATCCCCGGTATTCTTACATCGAAGAGTACAGTGTGGGCAGAGCCTGTACCATTCGTGCCGAAGAGCCAGAGACAGAGGAAGGTAGAGGCGGAGGATGGAACGCGACAATTTCAATTAACGCTAATTCCTGCTAATGCGGGACTCGTTCCCTCCCCGTCGGGCGTTTTGCCGAGCCACTTTAATTCCGAAATGTCGTCGACTCGCGCGTCCTGTCGAATAATCAGAGCCATAGGCGTCGAGTTTCTCGATGACTTGCAATTGTAATCGCGTATTATTATTACTATCGGTAGAAACTGGATGGCGATGCGTCTCCGCATGCAGCCTTGGGGAATCCGTTATCTCGCAGCCAAGAGCGCGACGGGAGTCGAAGAGGTCAAGTCGCGATAAGAAATTATCCAAGAACAAGGGAGATACAGAGAGCCAACAGTCGATCGCTTTCGCTGCGGCGAGCCTCGAGCGCGATACGTCGCACGTAACCTATCGGGACGTCCGCAGATCTAAAAAAACAAAAACAGTATCTCACAGATATTCCACGGAAAAGAGAAACAGAGTCGGCTTTATATAAAAAAAAATTTATCTCGTCGCGATATTTATGCTCTATAAATAAATTATTGTCAATTATCGGCAGTTCTGTGGAGGGCCTATTAAGGTAATCTTTGCGAACAGTGTTCACTTCGCATAAGTTTCAGAGAAATGAGACGGAATTGCAAACACTTCTCTAGATGGTATAAAAATCTGAAAAAATTGAGCATATTAAAGATGCTGAAAATATTAATTTTGCGTGATGATAATTCCAAAATTTTACTGACAAATTAATGAAAACTAAAATTGTTCGACAAATCCCCCAGAAACCTAACTTTTTCCTGTACGAAAATGATTCGTTCACTTTTCTGAACACGTATGAATTTTTTCAGATTTTTTAATTGACTCTGAATTTTCGGTTTCTTGTATATGAAAAATGTGTAGAAAGTCACGAAATTCAAAGGGTATTTAGAAAACCGGAAGAATAAATTTTCACTAAAGAAAAATTTAGGTTTCCGAGAGATTCGTCGAGCAATTTTATTTCTCATTAAATTCTTGATACCATTTTCGAATTACTAGCATACAAAATTAATTTCCCCAGCACCTTTAAAACGCTTGATTTTTTTCAGATTTTTATACCATCGAGTCTTTGCAATTCCCTCCCGTTTCCCCGAAACTTATGCGGAGTCTTCTCGCAAGGACGACCTCAAAGCGAACGTCTCGATCTCGCAGTTACACAGGCGTGTCTTAGGACTCGCAGTTGCGCAATTTTCTCACGGGGTGGCGCTGCCCGTTAGATTCCGGCGATCGCGAAACCGCACGAGATAAACACGCGCGTGAGGCGTTTCACGTTTCGTCGAACGCAGAGCTCGTTCACCTGAATTCGCGAGAGACCAGTAGGAGGTCCGTGGCACGCCAGCGGCGGACGCGAAGTCGATCGTCGAAGCGCTCCTGCATCGACTCGCCGAAGCGAGAGCTTGGACGTCGCGCGTGCCGCATGGGCGCATTCGCCGGCTCACCTGTTGCCGGGTAAACTCGATGTAACCTCGCGACAAAGTATCGCGGGCCAGAACTTTAAACCGCGCCAGTTCTTTCTCTCAATCGCCGGCCTCTTATCGCGCTCGCGGGCTTCGTCGCTGCTAAAAATAAAAGAAACGCGCCGATACACAGTCCAACCCGGCGGGGTTTTTGTCAAGTTGTGAAAGGGAGCTCGCCGGTTCGAACAATCGCAGGAAATCTCACGACCTCCCGAACTCACCCGTTTGAGCACAAACGACAATTCGAGCGAAAGAAAAAAAAAAAAAAAAAAAAAAGGAGTACCTCGATTCCCCACCTGCTCGGGGGG